>OX393583.1:19536299-19734853 GCA_947652605.1 Elmis aenea
AACCGGGCTTTTTGAGCACATGCACACATTTGTTTTACTTCGGAAACAACCCCAACTATGTTATTTTAAATGGAACACCCTGTATATTTTTATATTTTTGGAAAGAGGAAGTGATTTTGGATACAACTGCACTATTTTGGTTATTTTTTATAACCTCAAAAAAATTTTGAAACAACATTTAAATTTTTATTAAGGGTGCCGTGACCTGCATAAATTGATTTTTATTATGTCAATAGTTGTCCAAAAAACGTTTTTGTGAATTTTAATTGACATTTAGGTTACTTAAACGGCTTTGAAGGTTGCGGAATCGGTTTTTTGACAAAAAGTCAATTTTTTTTTAATGGAACTACGGTGGTACAAGCGGTTATTTAAATGGAGCATCTTTTAACGAATCCATCGATACCAATAACTTGTATTTTTATTGTGAGTCTGCTTCAAAAACTTCAATTTATTGTGAAGATGTATTAAGAGATCCTTTTAATCGCAGTACACTGTGCATAACTGCAACAAAACAAAAAACAAATGATCGTTGTTTTATGTTTAACTACTATACTACTATAGTCATTTAATAAAAAAGGCTAAACATTTCGGTAATCATTTGTACGTAATTAGATTACTGCGATTAAAAGTATATCTTAATAAATCTTCACAATACTTTAAAGTTTTTGAAGCAGACTCACAATAAAAATACAAGTTATTGGTATCGATGGATTCGTTAGAAGATGCTCCATTTAAATAACCGCTTGTACCACCATAGTTCCATTAAAAAAAATGACTTTTTGTCAAAAAACCGATTCCGCAACCTTCAAAGCCGATTAAAGTAACCTAAATGTCAATTAACATTTACAAAAAAGTTCTTTGGACAATTTTTGACCTAACAAAATTCAGTTAATGCAGATCACGGCACACTTAATAAAATATTTAATTTCTGTTCAAAAATTTTTGAGGTTGTAAAAATTAACGAAAATAGTGCAGTTGTATCCAAAATCACTTCCTCTCTCCAAAAATGTAAAATATACAGGGTGTTCCATTTAAAATAACAAAGTTGGGGTCATTTCCTGCGAAACCGGAAGTGAAACAAATGTGTGCATGTGCTCAAAAAGCCCGTTTTTTTGCACATATCATATGTCTAAAGTTTCATTTATCTAAAATCAAAACTAAAGAAAAAATAGGGGGTTTACCACACTTCATTTACACCCGGTAATACTTTAGGAAAAACAATTAACATATTGTTACAGTCTACTTTTTTGTGTCTTTTATCGAACCGCAGGCTTAACGCGTTAATATAACAATGCTAAATTTCAAATCATTTTAGCGACGTTTAAATTGCTCAAATGATCTGAAATTTTACAGCGACCGGTTTTTCTGTAGGTTGAACAAAATTAAGGGGTGACGGATTAATATTTCTGTAGGTTATGCAATTATTGATACAACTATTGTTGTAGTTGATTAATAAGCGGGACATGAAGGAAATATGCCTAGGTGAACGAAGGCGCAGACTTTTAAAAAATATTAGTCCGTATTGCAACTTATAATTTTAGTTTGTTAAGTAATTTTATTTTTTAATTTTATATTGTACAAAATGTACCTAATACATTTTTAAATTGCCAATATGAAATGTTATAATGTTTTAGCCTATTTATTTAAATGACCAGTTAACAATTGTGAAACGCTTCCTGATGATTCTTGAACAACCTGTATAACGAAGCGTCAATAAACTCTTTGACAGTAAAATAAATTGTATTTGTTCTAAACTACGTGCGGTTAAGGTGTTTCTAATAATATTACCTAATCGCCAAAACAATCTTCTACTTAGTATATTATAATACTATATATAAATTATTTATTGAAACAAGTACAAGGCCATCTATGTTAACGCAAATTGATGATAAACATATTTTTTAACGATTTCGCGTCCATATCCAAATTTACTGTTTGATGTGTTATTTTAAATTTATTTTAACGTTCTTTAATTAAACGTTATTAACCAACTCTTGATTAATTGAATAACCAGTAAACCAGTTAATGCAGTGGTTTCCAACCTTTTCGTACCTCCGCCCCCCCTTTTTCATAAAAAAATGTTTGCGCCCCCCTCATTTTTCGTGACACTCTAATTTCATAGATACTGTTCTGATATAATAATTATTTAATGGGCTACAAAACAATATACCATATTGTGTAGATATATGTTACGGTCAATGTAAATAATTGGACATTACTTATAATGCCCGGGCAATTTAAAAAGTGCCCAATGGGATGTGACAAAATGATAAATTATATAGAAAATATTACATTGCCCGGGCATTATGAATAATGCTGGAAATCGAGTGGGCAATTTGAGAAAATTTTTATTCATATTTCTCTACATACAAAAATAAGAGGATATTATATTAAAACAAATTTTTAAATAACTAGCAAACAAATAAAGAAACAAACTGGTGGTGATAAAATAAGGGTAATTTATGCTTGTAAGAGACCGCGGCTGTCAGGTATTAACGCTATGTTCGCGTGTTTAAACGCTACGTTCACATGGAAGCGTTTGGGCGTAAAACTCATCATAAAGGTTTTTGCAACCCATTAAAAATTACAATAAAAAATACTTTCACCGACCTTTAACCTCATCCTCGTTCGCTTGGACAATAATAAAGGGTCAGGTTAAAGGTTGGTTAAGGTTTTCTGTTTTTTAAATGCATAGAATAAATTAAATGTAGGCCATACATGTGTAATGGGTCACAACATTCATAAATACTTTTACGCACAAACGCTTACAAGTGAACACAGCGTTCATATGACAGCCACGCCCGTCTCTTACAAGCATAAATTACCAAAATAAGTATAAAAAATACGTACGCCTAACTAAAAAAAAACATATTAGGTATGTACTTACAAATACATATACACACAAAAAGTCAAATCCTACAGTTTCTATTTATTAGAGCAGCTTCCACTTGGGTGACATTTCGAGTTACATAGCTAATTAAAGTGACCAGAGAAATAATAGCAGTATTTATAATGACCGGGCAATGTAATAAATTATCCTAGATTGTCGTAGACAAATACAAAATTATTAAATTGCCTGATTTTATCGGTCATTATTTATAATGACCAAGCATTATGAAAACTACCCTGAATAATCAAATTGACCGTAGCATATACATAAAGTTCTTTTTGTTTGTTTGTATTCAAAAATGATATTTTGGTAACAGCTGCGCGCCCCCCTTGGACCAGTCTTGCGCCCCCCAGGTTGGAAACCACTGAGTGTTTGTGTTCGTAAATAAGAAAAGTGCCTAGAGACAAAAAAACAATACAGACATTTTTTCAAAATACTGTCGAGTAAATAAAAGGTTATTACAATTACAAGTTCGCAGTTTTTGGTACTAAACAAAAAAATTTAAAATTTTACCATAGGTAATAGTCATCTATAATCTTTGTTGTGTTACCTGTGAAATGTTACCCTCATAGCACATTAATTTTTCAAAACATTTTATTTCAATTTCTAAATTGTTTTTCTGTATAGTTTTTGTCCACTTGCAAGCTCGAACATGGAAGTTCAACATTGTTTTGAACGTTTTCGTAGGTTCTTGCTTCAACTCATACAAAAAGGTTGTGGTATCAATAGAAAGATAAAATTATTGCGCATCTTATGGTGCTAATGTTAATTCTAAAGGTACGATGTTTAGTTTAATATTAGTCTTAAAATTTGATGATTTTTTAAAATCTGAAAGGTCGTGAATTTCATTAAACGTCAATTTTGACAGTAGTCTGTCATTAATTATTAACGTCACATCATGTAAATATACAGGGTGTCCCAGCCAAGACGAATTATTTGATAGCTCTGTTATTAGTAATAATATTTAAAAAAGTTAAATATAAAAGTTGTTTGTAATCATTTGCTACATAACCTAAAATTATTTTTAACTATAAACAGTGTTTTGTTTTTGCGCTCTGATACGAAACATTGTTTTTTTATATGAAACATCCTGTATATTTTATAATTTTTGGATGTAAAATTAAATTCTCTTTCAAAAATATTATAGGCTGTTTATGTCTAAAATGAACCGTTTTTGAGTTATTAACGTTTTTTTGAAAATTTTGACAGATGCAGACCTTTATAAAAATATTTATATTTATTAACATAACAACACCAGAGCAATTTACCCTGGTAATTTATTAGACAATAGTGCCATAGTGATTGATGACTAGTTACATTTTAAAAATAATATATCGTTATACTCGGTCCATTTCGCTAAACTTTAAACGCATATAAATATTTTTTTTTAAATGGAACACCCTATATTTTTTTACATTTTCTTTTAGAAAATTTAATTATCTTTCAAAGTTGTTAAGCATGTTTTATGTGTAAATATAATATTTTTGAAGTTATTTCGTTTCTTATGATTATTTGCGAGTATTTTATCTAAAATATCAATAGTAGCTTTTGAAAATTCAAAACAATTTGCATGAACTGTCAACCAGAACAGTTAATCGGCACAATTTAAACTATTATGCCACTAAAAATCCATATTTTTTAAGAACTGTAGATACACAGCATTCTGATGTTATTTGCTGCCGATTATGCTGTGTATTTACAACTCTTAAAAAATATGGATTTTTAGTGGCATAATAGTGGAAATTGTACCGATTAATTGTTCTGGTTGACAGTTCATACAAATTGTTTTGAATTTTCAAAGCCTACTACCGATATTTTAGGTAAAATACTCGCAAATAATCATAAGAAACGAAATAACTTCAAAAATATTATATTTACACATAAAACATGCTTAACAACTTTGAAAGATAATTAAATTTTCTAAAAGAAAATGTAAAAAAATATAGGGTGTTCCATTAAAAAAAAAAGATTTAGATGCGTTTAACGTTTAGCGAAATGGGCCGAGTATAACGAACACCCTGTATATTATTTTTAAAATGTCATCAATCACTATGGCACTATTGTCTAATAAATTACCAGAGTAAATTGCTCTGGTGTTGTTATGTTAATAAATATAAATATTTTTATAAAGGTCTGCATCCGTCAAAATTTTCAAAAAAACGTGAATAACTCAAAAACGGTTCATTTTAGACATAAATAACCTATCATATTTTTGAAATAAAATATAATTATACATCCAAAAATTACAAAATATACAGGGTGTTCCATATAAAAAAACAATGTTTGGTATCAGAGCGCAAAAACAAAACACTGTGTATAGTTGAAAATAATTTTAGGTTATGTAGTAAATAATTACAAACAACTTTTATATTTAACTTTTTTTAATATTATTACTAATAACAGAGCTATCGAATAATTCGTCTTGGCTGGAACACTCTGTATATATTTTTTTAATGCATCAAAATGAATAATTAATGAAGAACGGGTTTTCCAGATAAAATCAGAATCTGGTTCCACCAAGACGGCTGTCCCGCGCATTTCGCTTAGATGTTGAAAATTTTTTAAATGATTTATTTCCAAATCGTTGGATTGGCGGAGGTGGTGTCATTAATTGGCCAGCTTAACACTTTTTGAGTTTTTTATGGAACCACATAAAAAGTAAAATTTACAAAAGACGCCACCCAAATATTAATTCTCTGAAGAAAATAATAGTTGCACAATTCGAATTTGATTAATGAAAGACAGTTAGCCAATGTTAAAAGTTCATTTTATTCTAGGCTGGGATATTTTTCAATTAAAAATGGAGGACCATTTGAATATTTATTGTAATTTTATATTATTATCTTCAAGATATAAGCAGTTTCCTTACATTTCTATAAATATTTGTAAATTATAGTAACGTTTAATTAAAAAACAAAACGAAATTAAAAGTACACTCTAAAAAACTGACTTGCTATTTACAATAAACTAAAATAAAATTGTCATTAATATACACTAAACACTTCTTATTTATTTATATGCTTAAGTCTAATTTATTTAACACATTAATTTGCACGGTAGTTATTTTTAACTACTCCTATTCTCGCTCGCTAGCTAATACCGTAAATTCGAACTGAACTCTTTCCCCGGGCGCTTGTGTCTTATACAGCCGGATTCGTTCCAGAATGAATCCGCTTGTGAAGAGTCCAGAAGGATGACGTTTTTCTAATTCATGACCCTTCGATTGCCGACCATGAATACGGTGCTGCTAGCCGCAGTGGCGGATTACCGCACAGGCGCATGAGGCGCGCGCCTCGGGCCTCGGCAAAAAGGGGCCTCAGAATCGTTGGGTTCGTCATCCTCAAAAACCAAAATTAAATTTTTATTGTCTGTTAATATGAGAATTATAAAATAATAATTGTAGGCAAATTGTAATATCTTCTAAAACCTATTTTCATAGTGGGTATATTGTGTAATAGCCATTGATGCCAATTTAAAAAAAAAACATGCTAAATTAAACAAAAATGATAGCCAATTTGGTTCCAAATCGCCAAAACTTGCAACCCTGCTTGCATCTGATTACAGTGCACTGCAAGCCGATGTACTGTACAGGGTGGTCTAAATTCGATGGGATTACATGGGCATCTCGCTTAATAGTCAAGATAGAGAAACGGTTAATGTACCAAAAATGTGCAGTTTTTTGGGACAAACTCAGTATTGTTGTCAAATATATTCTATCTTTTCCGATTTTCCTTTGTTTTCATAACCTGCTTTTTGTTACTCATCTTTAAAAAATTTAAAACCTTTGTAACTTGCGTATTATTGAAAATAAATACATCAACCCTAATAGGTATATTTGGAAAGGGAAAAAATAAGGAATTTAAATAGGTCATAGCCAACTATCGTTTCCATTTAAAAAAAGGTGAGTTTGTGTCATACCTTTTTAACGGCGAGCGTAAATTTTTTTTTAGTACCTACTATCAAAATCTACATAAAAATATCTAAAAATAATCTTTATAAACATTTTCGATATTTAAAACAATAAGGGAGATATGACACATTATAAATATAACAAAAAAACACTTTTTATTCGATAACTCGAAAACCGGAAATGATAGAATATTTTTGAAAACTGTTCTGAGTTTGTTCTAAAAAAACTGCACATTTTTAGTAATTTAACCGTTTCTCTATCTGGACTATTAAGCGAGATACCCATTGTAGTCCCATCGAATTTGGACCACCTGTACTGTATGATGCAGAATTTTACTGTGATTTTTTTAACCTGAGATGGGATTTTTTCTTTTAAATGGGAATGTGATTTTTTTTTTTCTGATACCTGAGAATATTTTTTTGTTTCCGTATTTGATTTTTGTGTTTATGTTTTTGTTGGTTCTAAAAATAAAAAACGTTATGATTTTTCTGCATTGTTCATTTTAGTGAACCATCTTGATAGGGGGCCTCCAGATCAGGTTGCGCCTGGGGCCGCACAAAATCAAGATCCGCCACTGGCTAGCCGGGTTGCATCCCTTGCAGGCATGAATGTTACATTATATTGGCGGAAGGTTTAGGTCTATTATTAAATTAAACAGCAAACAAATCTGTCTCTCCTCGCAAACCATAGCCACTGTAAAAAGTGTTTACCATGAATATTTCTTTAATGAATTATTGTTAAAAACGTTTTAAGGAAAAAGATTCATTTAACTGTTTTTTTATATTTTTTTCAAGTTATTGGTTTGAACAGCAAACAAATCTTTCACTCTTCGCAGGCTGTGGTCGCTGTAGCGTAGAGGGTTTTTATCGAGTAAATTCTTTCTCCACTGGATTAATTATTCATTTTGATGAGTTAATTTTAGATTAACATTTTAAACTAAAAATTGTACCTTCAGTCTTATTACCATATAAACTCCTATGTTCGAGCTTGCAAGTGTACACCCGGTATGGCCGGTTAGTTGAGGTTTAAAATTTTCATTTGTTATCTAAAGAATAATGTACAGCGTCAATCAAAAAGTCTGCAACAAATGGACCGATTTTTCAGAAAATTGTGTTCTTATAGTGCACAGTCTTAAATAATTTTAAAATGAAAAAAGTTCAATAGAAATTTAAATGACACTGGATTTGGCGATTTTAGAAATATTTGCAAGAGGTAGTACACACCAACAGATGCAAATTGAAAGAAGGTCAATTTTTAATTAAATGCTCACAAAATAATTATTTTTTGTCGAAAAATTATAAAACACAATTAGACAAGTTATAAAATGTCAATTACTACAGCGATCGTGTTTTGTTTAGTCAAATACAACGATTTTGTGAAAAATAATAAATAACTTTTAAACTCATTTTTCTCAAAAATTTTCTTATGTATGGTTATTTTTTTAGTGCAGTATCAGTATCGGATTTAGAATATAATTGTATATCAGAATTGCAAAAAAAATATAGGAGTACCATGTAATTTCGAAATAAAAAGTTGACGATCGCCAGTATAAAAAACATTTGAACATCATTCGGTAAAGAAGTTTCCACGATTTACAAAAATACTTAACAAAGTTATAGGGCTGCGTCAATCAAATTGAATCACCCTGTATACTAAATTCAACTTGTTTTTCACGATTTTTTTTAAATCAGCAGTATAATAGTTATAAAATAAAGGCAATGTAGTAAAATAGACAGTTAGGCGCGTTAAAGTTTGATAATACTGTGTGCCCTATTCGAAGGGAGGCGCAAGGTTTTTAACATACCCCATACACTGAAGGCCGCCTTGGAAGACAGTGCCAACACGGACAACATCCTGAAATTTTTTAGTGACGTTGGGTTGGAGGGGTCGATCTAACAAACAAACAAAAGGTGCTAATGACCAAGAAGTCGAAGCACCGAAAAAATTAATAAAAAAAGTTTGATTAACATTAGAATTAGTGCCTTGCAATTTTTATTGATTGAAATAAGTTATTTTGTTATTTTTATTGGAAAAGTATAAAGTAGGACATTTATGTTATTTTTCTTGGGGAGGTAGGAACAAAGGAAAAGAGCTTTAATTGTAGGACATGTCCTCCCAAAGTAGGACGGGTGGTCGCCCTACTTCAAATAGTTTTAAACATAACTCGTTTTTAAAAGATTATTTGATTTGTAAACCAAATAACAAAATATACAGGGTGGTCCAAATTCGATGGGATTGCATGGGTATCTCGGTTAATATTTAAGATAGAGAAACGGTTAAATTACCAAAAATGTGCAGTTTTTTGAGACAAACTCAGAACCGTTTTCAAAAATATTCTATCATTTCCTGTTTTCGAGTTATCGAATAAAAAGTGTTTTTTTGTCATATTAATAATGTGTCATGTCTCCGTTATTGTTGTAAATATCGAAAATTTATTAAGATTATTTTTACATATTTTTATATTTAATTTGATTATACTAAAAAAAAAAAATTACGCTCGCTGTTAAAAAGTTATATTTAAATTCCTTATTTTTTTCTCATTCCAAATATATAAAGGTCGATGTATTTATTTTTAATAATACGCAAGTTATGAAGGTTTTTTAGGTTTTTTTTCTAAGAAAATCATAGTAGGCTATGAAAACAAAAACCAAACAAGGTGTAAAACCTTACAAAACTCATGTGGTACAAGTTACCAAGGTTTTTTAATTTGTTGTGGAGATAAACATTGTAAATATTTGAAAATAAGAAAACAACGATATGGTCGGTATCAGCAGTAATGTAGGATATTGTTGTTTATCTTATGTTCAAAAAATTTCGTATTTATCTCAATAACAAATTAAAAAACCTTGGTAACTTGTACCTACCACATGAGTTTTATAAAGTTTTACACCTTGTTTATTTTTTGTTTTCACAGCCTACTATGATTTTCTTTTAAAAAAAAACTAAAAAACCTTCATAACTTGCGTATTGTTGAAAATAAATACATCAACCCTTATATATTTGAAATGAGAAAAAAATGAGGAATTTTAATAGGTCATAGCCAACTATCGTTTCCATTTAAAAAAAGGTAAGTTTGTGTCATAACTTTTTAACGGCGAGCGTAATTTTTTTTTTTTTAGTATTATCAAATTAAACATAAAAATATCCAAAAATAATCTTAATAAATATTTTCGATATTTAAAACAATAAGAGAGATATGACACATTATTAATATGACAAAAAAACACTTTTTATTCGATAACTCGAAAACCGGAAATGATAGAATATTTTTGAAAACGGTTCTGAGTTTGTCTCAAAAAACTGCACATTTTTGGTAATTTAACCGTTTCTCTATCTTAAATATTAACCAAAATACCCATGCAATCCCATCGAATTTGGACCACCCTGTACAGGGTGTTCCATTAAAATAACATACTTAAGTATCGGTGCGCGAAAACAAAATACTCGCTACAGCTAAAAATAATTTTAGGTTATGCAGTTAATGACCACAAACAACTTTAAAATTCGAATCTTTTGTTGTTAATTTTGACGAATAACAGAGCTATTCAATAATTCGTCTTCTCTGGGACACACTGTATATTAAAATCCTCGCGAGAAATGGCTTTTATGTCATTTAGTTGGAGGTTATTCCATTAAAATAATTTTAGGAATTACTTTTGTAACTTTTTCTACTAAAATAAAACAAATCACCTTCCAGATTTAAAGGTACATGAAACGCCCTCGACAATGCCTTTCACATTAGCAATAAATTTCTGCAAACTGCCGGTTATTGTCTATTGACATAAGGTGATGTGGTATCGTACGATCTCCTTAGAGGACAAGGACACGGTAATGCCATGTGTGCACCGTACTCACGTCATGCATTCAACATCCGAATCCACTCTGGCTGTGGCATACTATGTTAGCTGCGTAACTGTCGCTTAGAACTGATAGCCGGCGTGTATTATCAACAAGTTTTAAATAATAATTAATATTATAAGTACGGACGGTCGCGCTGGCATTCGTCAGTCGGTGGTTGCATCTCGCATAGCGACGTTCGATTGTTTTACTTAAGCCAGTTCGGCGACGACTTAAGTGTTACATGCCGTTGTTTTAAAAGTGGGTTAACGTTTCTCTACATTGTGAACGCCCTATAATCAGGTTATAATTTATTTATTTTTATCGTAAGATTAATTTAAGACAGTCTAATGTCTACCTAAGTTTTGTTATCGTGAAAATTTATGACATCCACGAATTTTGTTTGTAGTCGTAAATTTCGTTAATACTTTTCTTAATTCTAGCTGGTGTTATTTAAAAATATGTCGCAGTTCGCAATTGTTTTGGAAAATATCTTTGTTAACTTTATCGCGATTAAAGTATTATAGCACTACTGGCTATGCAAATGTCCCATTATTATTAACCAAACTAACGGAACTGAAAACAAACTGATAAAGTTGCAATTACTGTCCTACACAACACTTTTTAATTGGCCAATTTAACCCTCAGTACAGAACAACATCGTATTCAAAGATTCATTATTAAATATTAAGACCTCATACAGAGTGTATCAATAAGAACCCCCCAGCTCTGTAAATTGTAACTTGTTTATTTCAAGAGCAGAGAAGAAGCAACATTTCACATGAATTTTCTTATTTTTTTTTTTTTGTAACCAGTGAAATAAGGACACTTTACACTTGCGAGTATTTCACAAATTGCTAAAATTTAGTGCTCCATGACTTTTTATTAAACTTTTTTTCATCTTAAAATTAGTTTTAGACCATGCACCAACTTTTATTACAAATAAAATTTTCTGAGCTCAATAATTTTTTTCCTCCATTTGTTGCAGACTTTTTGAATGTTAAAATTTCTTAAAAAATAAAAGTTGAAATTTGACCGTCAAAATTTAAATCTAGCCTTATTTTTGGATTCTCACTAACTTTATATTATACTCCATTTTTTTTTTGTATTTCTTAAAATAAGGGCGCTTAACTCTTGCAAATATTTCAAAATTTGCTAGTGTCCTATGACTTTTTATCACACTTTTTTTCATCTTAAAATAAGTTTTAGACTATGCACCAACTTTTATCAAGAATACAATTTTCTGAGAAATCAATAATAATTTTTTCTTCCATTTGTTGCAGACTTTTTGATGACGCTGTGTAAGCTCTTGAAATTACCTTCATATGATACCTAAGTCAATTATTTTTTAAAAGAAAAAAACTACAATCAAAAAAATATTTAAAAAACTTCAAAGCATTTTAAAGACAAAAATAATGTGAAGATAATTAATAGAAGCATAAAAAAAAATAAATACTTGTAAGCAGTTAAACACTGTTATTTTTTTTTGTTGAAACTATTTAATTTCTTTTATACCGGGTGCTCCAGTTTGGTATTCACACTAGGGATTCTGTCCCGGGAATTCCCGGGATGTTCTTAGTCTCGAGTCCCGGGACATTTAGTTCGAGACTCGAGACGAGACTAAATGTTACAGAACACTGAAATTAATTTTTTATACTTCTAATTTTTAAACAAATTTTACTGCCACGAGTTAAGCAAAAATATTTTGTTTCATAATTTTTTATGTTTATAGTTTATACTAACAATCAGTATTTACTTAACTTTATTTAAATTTTTTGTCTGCCATATTTAATAATTTATGTTTATTTATTGTCTGCTTTAAAGCTAAAGGATAATTGTTAAGTTTATTAGTAAAAATATATTTTACTTATGCTTGTTATGTTTTAAAGTTTAATGAAAATTGTTAAGTTTATTTAAAATAGGCATTAACTTGGAAATATATAGATACTTTATTTACTGTAGAATGTAGACTTAATTAAAAATAATAATACTACTACTACTACTATACTTTGTTTATAAAATAAATGCTTCAAAAACAAAATCCGTGAATTTGGTTTAATTGTTAATTTTAAAAAAAATTCTGTTAACTGTCACGACCGATTCACGATCACGAAAGAAGCAATTTTAAATATGTAGCGGGTGCTTTCAGAAACAATGTCACGGTCAAGAAATAATTTATTTTTTACAGTGAAAATAGCCGATGAATGTTGAGTACATGAATATAGCATTACTTTTCTTGCACCTTATAAAATCTTCCGTCATTTTTGAAGGGTTAAACCACTAATTTTTAGGATGTAATTAAAATTCGCAAAAGTCTCGAAGTCCCGGGAATTCCCGGGACTTTGATAAAAAAAAGTCTCGAGTCCCAGGACTTTAAAAATTGTCGAGACTCAGAATCCCTAATTCACACCTCTATAAGCATTTAACGGGAAACGGGCGTTTTTTGAATGAACAGAACTCGGTTGATTTTCAAGTTTTTTTTTGTTTTTTTTTTTTTTTCTTTGCAAAGTGAAGAATAACATCTGCCATTTGATATAACAAAGTCAAGTATCCTCTTGAACGAACAGGATGGTGCCACGGCGCATACTGCAAACGCATCCATGGAAGTTGTTAGAAACACGTTCCCTGGCCGCGTCATTTCGCGTTTCGGTGACTTGCCGTGGTCTCCAAGATCACCAGACTTATCTTCCTGCGACTTTCACTTAAAAGAACGTGTTTTTGCCCACAAACCGCGCACACTAAGGGAGTTAAAAGATGCCATTACAGAAGAAACGCATTTAATTGACGCACAGCTGCTAGACCGAGTCATGAATGACTTCAGGCAGAGACTTGAAACTTGCATTCAGGAGGGTGGTAAATCAAATGTCATATGTTGTTTCTCAATTTGTAATAAATAAATTTTGCTTTTTCTTGAAAATCAACCGAGTTCTGTTCATTCATTTGTATACTTGTTTAAAAACAAAACAACTTCTCGTTCAAGAGGATACTTGACTTTGTTATATCAAATGGCAGATGTTATTCTTCACTTTGCAAAAAAAACTTGCAAATCAACTGAGTTCTGTGCATTCAAAAAACGTCCGTTTCCCACAAGTTACAAACAATTGTACATCTTTTGGTACTACTGCGACATGTATCTATTCATTTGTTTTTCTGTTGTGCCGCCATCTTCGATTTTTTCAAATAGCACCGTGGGTCATACGGGGGGGGCATCATTTCAAAAATAATTTCATTGTCAATACAGCAATGCAAAAATGTTAATAAATAAATAGCGGTTCTCTGTTTAAAAATTGCCCTTTTCTTTTTAAAAGTGCACGTTGCTTTCGTAAGTTTCCCGCGAGTTTTGAAAATATTTTATCGGAAGGAGTAATATGATTTGGGAAACGCTTAAGATATAATCGACGCGTTGTTAGACTATTTTGTTGACATTCCCATAAATTAAAATCATGTCCAGTTTTTCTTTATTTCTATACACATCTGCCATAAAGGAAACAAAATTGTAACAGCTAGCAAATAGCAAAACAAAAGATTGTAAGCAAATAAGTAGCCTATCGAGTCGTCTAATGACATTTAACAGTATTTTTTTAAAACTCCCTGTGTAACATATTAACATTTTTGCACTGCTGTATTAAAAATGAAATTCTCTTTAAAATGATGCACCGCATGACCAATTCGAAAAAATTAAAGATTGCGACACAACAAAAAAAAGGAATAAATACTTGTGGCAGTAAGTGCCAAATGATATTAAATTGTTTATAATATAAAGGGGGCTTCAGACGATCAATATATATTGTCAATAAAATATTGTCAATACTGTGAATAAATATTGACAAACTGCATTTGCCTCACACGATCAATATTTATTGACAATACATTTAGTTTAAGTTTGGCTGTCAACGATGTCTTGTCAAAACAAAAGCTTGTGTTGCTATTATGTTGGTTATTGGTAAAAACCCAAACAAAATTATGAACAAAGGAATGGTTAAAAGAAGTTCGTACTACCACCCCAAAAGATTTTCAAAATTATTTTCGCATGACTAGCACGTCTTTCAAGTAACTATTCATTTAGTAGAACCAGCTATCGTGGAACAAGATTAGTTGTGTTGATGGAAAAGTATGATTTTGATACTTTCAAAAACGATTAGCATACTTGTTGACTGCAGCTTTTTTTGACGCAAAGTGAGATATTGTCAATAATTACAGTCAGACGATCAATAGATATTGATTGTCAATGTTAAAAACAAATATTTAGCTTTTCATCAAACCACCCCATTAATATTTGAAATATTGACAATATGGTAATATATACCGTCACACGTTCAATAATATTGACAATACTGAAATATTGACAATATACAGGGTGAGTCACGACGGACGCGTCGGAGTTTTATGGCGAAACGGTTTATATTTTCCAATTTCTGTCGCTGTTAGATTATGTAAGTCAATAAGTGCTACATTTTAAAAATATTTTCAAATATACAGGGTGCTCCAAAAAAGAGTGCCATATCAAAGTTATACTTTTTCTTATGGAACACCCTGTATATTTTTACATTTTTGGATTCCTCTTTAAATTTAATTCAAAAAATGTATAAAGTCTGTTTTAGACTACACTAATTTGTAATTATTTTTTCGTTCAAGAAAATCGTATACGATTTTTGTACAAAAATTTCGTTCAAGAATTTAGCATGGAAAATATGAACCTCTTACACTGTACTATTTTTTGGTACGAAAATGTTCAATTTGATCACAACAGAAAGCGAATCATTTTCAAATTTAACGTATATTTAACGCTTGTTCATATATATATTTATTCCTACAAAATAAATTGTGAGGGATTATAACGGTAATAAGTAGTATTTAACATCGTTTGATTGTTTCAGTTAACCTAACCCACAAATGACATGCGGTCAGATACAGTTGCAGTAGAATACGCATGCGCCCATGTCAATGAACACGCCCATTCTAAAATAGGACGCATATAGGACAGGTTCTAATTTCATACGAATTTTTCGTTCAAGATTTGTAATTTCTGATTGACACCGTACTAGAAAATCGTATACGATTTTCTTAAACGAAAAAATAGTGTAGTCTAAAACAGACTTAAGGTTATATGGGTCTAAAGTCAACCGTTCTCGTGAAAATTGCATTTTCATGAAAATACAGTATTTTCAAAAAATTTCAACATTTGAAAACTTTGACAAGTCTGAAGAAATTCGCTTGGAGATAAGATTGACAATAGATTATGTAACTTTTTGCACCACCTACATTTTTAAAATATTGTACAGGGCGTTTTTTACGCTTGGTCAAACTTGTGAAACTTTAAACATCGATAACTCATTTTTTTTAAATACAACACCCTATATTTTTTTGCACCGTCTTACAGAAAATTTAATTCTCTTTCGAAAATATTAAGGCTGTTTTTCACCTAAAGTTGATATTTTCCGAGATATCGCGATTTTATTGTTAATTATTAGGACAAAGTAATATTTTCAAGTAGGCTATGAAGGTAGACAGCGGTAATTTGAAACAATTGAAAGGAAAAACAAGAAACTTATAATTTTGTCGTTTGCCTACACATTTTTGACATTTTTTTATAAGAAAGTTGTAGATCCAAAAATGTAAAAATATACAGGGTGTTCCATAAGAAAAAGTATAACTTTGATATGGCACTCTTTTTTGGAGCACCCTGTATATTTGAAAATATTTTTAAAATGTAGCCCTTATTGACTTACATAATCTAACAGCGACAGAAATTGGAAAATATAAAGCGTTTCGCCATAAAACTCCGACGCGTCCGTCGTGACTCACCCTGTATATTGATCGTCTGAAGACCCCTTAAGCTTACCAATTTTCATTACTCTCAAGTTAAATGGTTTAGTACTTATAATATTATTAGTTCTTTAATGCTAAGGGTGCAATTTTAGATATATTGCAAAAACTAATCATACAATATGTATTCTTAGAAGGTATGTATTTTCTTCACATTGGCCTAAAAAAGGAAACTCTTTTATGTCGATTAAACAATTTCGATTTTATTGTTTATTATTAAACTAATTTATAATCGGGTAAAAAATATACCTTAAAGATGAAAATATAACGTTATTTGACATTTAAAACAAATTATCGAGGTATTTCCAAAGCCGACTAAGTAATGTCTATTAAAAGATTTTGTTTGTGCCCATTTGTTATCATGAAAACTCGAGAAATATTTATTTTAGACATAAAAAAGCTTTAACAAATTTTAAAGATAATTAAATTATCGATAAGAATATGTAACAATATATAAGGTGTTCCATTAAAAAAAAAAGATTTATCCGTGTTTGAAGTTTAACTAATTGGACGGAGCATAAAAAGCACCCTGTGTATTATTTTTCAAATTTTGACTAGTCAGCAATCACTACGACACTATTGTCGAACAAAGTTTCAAAGGAATTCGTTGTGACATTGCTGTTTTCTTAGTCAAGTTTCTTTCAAAATTTTCATAAAAACCTAAATAACTTGAAAACGATTGATTTTAGGCACATACAACCTTTTACATTTTGAAAGACAATTTAATTTTACATCTAAAAAGCGCAAAATATACAGGGTGTTATATTTAAGAAAACAAAGTGACGTATCGGTGCGCAAAAACAAAACACTGCATAGTTAAAAATAATTTAAGGTTATGTAGTAAATTACCACAAACAACTTTTATTCGAAACTTTTTTTTGTGCAATTATCACGACGAGATATGGATCCGTTGCGTTAATTTTTGTAAACGCTGTATGTTTTTTTTTTCCTTTATTGCCCCTACGTAATAAATAATTTTATGACGGACTGCTTTGACTGATCTAATTTTTGCGTGCATTATACGTAAATCGAATTGTATATTGTGACCGGCTTTAAAATTGTGTATTTAAAAATGGCGGGAGCCACATTTACAAAACTCAAAAATACTTTAAATAAAATTTTAAAAATTGAGCATCTCTAGAACATTATTTTTATTCAATATATGCTATTGTTTATTATCTCTATATTATTTTGTTCTGTAACAGTTTATTGAAGATTAAAGTTCCAAAATCAAAACTGTAAGTAAATTGCATAAGGTCTGAATTTTTGAATCCACTGCATTATTAAATTGACATGCCATAGCTTCGAAAATTCTCTATACATATTTATAAAGCAGAATATTGGCGGGTCTGAACAAATTAAAAAATTAAATTCTGTACAGGGTGGTCCAAATTCGATGGGATTGCATGGGTATCTCGGTTAATATTTAAGATAGAGAAACGGTTAAATTACCAAAAATGTGCAGTTTTTTGAGACAAACTCAGAACCGTTTTCAAAAATATTCTCTCATTCCCGGTTATTGAGTTATTGAATAAAAAGTGTTTTTCTGTCATATTAATAATGTATCATATCTCCGTTATTGTTGTAAATATCGAAAATATTTATGGTAAATATCGAAAATATTTATGGAGATTGTTTTTATATATTTTTATGTTTAATTTGATTATACTAAAAAAAAAATTACGCTCGCCGTGAAAAAGTTATGACACAAACTTACCTTTTTTTAAATGGGAACGATAGTTGGCTATGACCTATTTAAATTCCTTATTTTTTTTCTTATTCCAAATATATAAGGGTTGATGTATTTATTTTCAATATTATGCAAGTTACGAAGGTTTTTTTTTTTAAGAAAATCATAGTAGGCTGTGAAAACAAATAAAAAAACAAGGTGTAACACCTTATAAAACTCATGTGGTACAAGTTACCAAGGTTTTTAAGTGTGTTGTTTTAGACGTTCAAACGTGTTTTAATGCAAAGCCAGATAATGTAGAATACTTAACCATCTTCCAAAATTACAGTTTTACAGTAGAACCTCTTCTGATTTTTATTTGCTTTAATCAGATCGCCCCCAGTCCCACGAAATTATTTTTAATAAGGGTGAAAAATCCCTGTTACAATAGAGTTTAAAACTGCATGGAATTTAATGCCTAAAATAAATGAATTGTTTCATAATTTTATTGAATGGTTGGCACCGTATAGTAAATTTTATTAGGTACTTGGAATTTCTGTCGTTAGAAGGGGGCAGGTTTTCAGTGAAGCAAGGTCAAGTAGCCCGTTTTATCCTCTGACTTCGATAAGAATTCCTTTTTTAAAAATTAATTTTTATGAATTTAATAGCGCCAGTGGCGGTACTGATTATTATATCTACTATTCCTTCATTACCCCGAGAATTTCATTTTTACCCCATTTGAGTAGACTAAAAGTGCCGCCCCAAAAAATGTGCCGCCCGGGGCGGACTGACCTCCCCGCCCCCCCTTGCTACGCTACTGAAATCCCATCGAATTTGGACCACCCTTTACTGTGATAATTTGTATCAAATTAAAATTTTTAATTTTTAAAACGTTTTTGATAATTGACTACGGTATTAATTAATCCAAGTTTCCTTGCTTCGAAATGATTTATTTATTTGTAATGTACGCTTTAAACTATACCGGGTGATTCAGTTTGACTGTCGCACCACTATAACTTTGTTATTTTAAGATCAAACCCCCTATAAACTGTTTTCATTATTTACGGAGATAGCAATAGTGTCCCATGGAAAAGTGAAACACCCTGTATATTTGAGCTGTTCTCTTGTAAGTGTTTCAGTAATTGCTTTGAAACATAAGACATTCGATACCATAAATTCCAATGATAATGCTATTTTAAAATACTTACCGTTTACGTTCCTTGTGTAAATTAATTAATATGCGAATTTTTCTCTTGGAAGTCACAAACTTTCACATTTTACTCGCTTCGCCTAATACTCGTATAATCATCTTGACTTTCGATTATTAATAATCTTATCACTAATAAACTTACAATTGTAAAATTCTCGACGTAGAAATGTAAAATTTTTACCAATTTCCAACTAGTTTTTGCAAAAAAATGAGAGAAAATGCCCACCAGGTGAAATTATTATGAAACTTTAAAAAAACGTTTAGAAGTACAGGGTGGTCGAAATTCGATGGGATTGCCTGGGTATCTCGCTTACTGGGCAAGATAGAGAAACGATTAAGTTATCAAAAACGTGCAGTTTTTTGAGACAAACTCGGAACCGTTTTCAAAAATATTCTATAATTTCCGGTTTTTGAATTACTGGGAAAAAAACCTTTTTCAAAATCATATTTATAATGTGTCATATCTTCGTTATAAATATCGAAAAAACTTATGAAGATTACTTTTAGATATTTTTATGTAAAATTCGAAGGCACTAAAAAAACTTTTTTTCAATCGCTGTTAAAAAGTTACGTCACAGACTTACTTTTTTTAAATGGCAGCTATAGTTGGCTATGACCTATTTAAATTTCTAATTTTTCCCTTTCCAAAATATACAGGGTGTTTCACTTTTCCATGCGACACTGTTGCTATCTCCGTAAATAATGATATTACAAGGTTTGGAAAATGGGACAAAAGTTAGCTATTTAGGAGTGTACTTTAAGCAAGATCTTGTTTTGTTTAAAAATTCCATAGCTTGCGTGATATAACGAAAAAACCGAAATCGATCAAAATTTTTAAACTTAAATATCTCGGCTATTGTTGCGAATACACAAAAACGCCAAAGGAAAAATGTTTTGCAGATTTTGTTTGCTATAAGATTAAGTCAGATTTTTATTTATAAATTACCGTGCGAGATATTTGACAAAACAACTTTTTTTTAAATGGTGTCGTAATAGGTGATGACTTAGATTTAAGGATCATTTTTTTATCTTTACAATGATATAATGATTTTATATGTCATTTTCAAAAATAAGCGAAATAACCTAAACAAATGCCAAATCTTAAGATAAGAATCAAGGTTACCATGAAAAAAAAAACAATATCCGACTTCATTTGTTTTATTTCGACCCTTGCTGTCTATTATGTCTTATGTCTCTCTTTAAACAGCGATATTAAAACAAATGTAATGCGAACTTAAAATAATCATACTAATAGTCATAATATGATTGTATTTTATACCTCTTACTAAGACATAGCAAAAAAGGATTTAAAATATTTACATATGTCGATTTACATTATTTCCAGTTCACACAATTATTATAATAGACAAGCAACGGTCGCAATAAAACAAATGAAGTCGGATATTGTTTTTTTTTCCATTGCAACCTTGATTTTTTTTAAAGATTTTTCATTTTTTTTAGATTATTTCGCTTATTTTTGAAAATAGACCTATAAAATGTTATATCATTGTAAAGATAAAAAAATGATCCTTAAATCTAAGTCATCACGACTGCCATTTAAAAAAAAGTTGTTTTGTCAAATATCTCGCACGGTAATTTATAAATAAAAATCTGACTATCGCCATCTTATAGCAAAACATTTGTCCTTTGGCGTTTTTGTGTATTCGCAACAATAGCCGAGATATTCGAGTTTAAACTTTTTGATCGATTTCTATTTTTTCGTTATATCACGCAAGCCATGGAAATTTTAAACAAAACAAGATCCTGTTTAAAATACATTCCTAAATAGCTAACTTTTGTCCCATTTAACTAACCTGGTAACTTCATTATTTACGGAGATAGCAATAGTGTCCCATGGAAAAGTGAAACACGCTGCATATGGGTTGATGTACCTAGTTATTTTCAATAATTCGCAAGTTTTTAGTTTCATTCATGCTCTGACCTAGAGCAGGAGTTGCATGGGATCCTGTTACTAATTCCATTTATCTTCTTTGCGGTCGGTCTCTGTTTTTTAGTGCCTACTTTGCCTTCTAGTAGAACTGTAAAACCTATGTTAGTCTTCCACCTTGTAATTGAAAATGTGCGATTGTAATCTTTGTATTTTTAAATAATTGCTATTTACCTATTAACATATAAGTTATTTGCTACACCTTGGACATCCTCGTATGTGCAAACGTTTTTGTGCCTTATTCATTACGTTTTTTAATGTAAAAATTGCCGAAGGTCGATCATACTACTGTCGGTTTTATTTGCCTATGCAATTAGCTGCTCATCTGCAAGCGTAGAAAATACTTTTATTATTAGATTGAACCATGAAACAAGTTTTTGTCATCTTGCATAAGTTATAGCGGTGACTTTTCTGTTTAGTTTCTAATAGCCCTTTTTTTTGTCTTTTCAACTATTCTAATTTGTTTTTCCATTTATAATTTGTAGACATCTAGATTCGGGTGTTCCTTAAAAGCAATTTTTTTGTTTTTTGATTTGTTGATAGGTCACCCCCCATTCTATTTCGGAGTTACACTCCCCTAAAGGGGAGCGGTAAAATTAGGTTTTTATTTTATTCCTCAAATTTGGATAAATATAGGAGAATAATATTTCGTAGATATACAGGGTGTCCCAAATTCGAGTAAATGCATGGGGATCTCGCTTATCTTAAGAGCTACGAGGTCGGTTAAATTAGGGCAAAGTTGCTAAATTCGATGCTCATTAATAATCCAAAGAGAAATTGGAAATATCTCAAACGGTATCCGAGAAAATTAGGAAAAACTGGAAAGTCTATTTTTGAAAATCGTTTATAACTCTTTTGGAGTTGGAAATATTTTAAATGTGTAAAGACATTGCCCAAGCAACTGTTTAAGCCGAATCGGATGGTGGTCACAAATTTTTCCTAGGTCGATTCGTTTTTGTTTTAGACAACCAACTTTGTTTTTTCTTATGGGCAGCATATCGCGTTTTTCTTCGTTATTAAAGTTCATTTTTACGACTAACAGGCCTTCAAAACTTTTAGTTTGTTGATCGGTTGTCATGGAAACAACATAAACTACAATGACCGGCCAACTTGATTTATAATGGTTATTGTTTAAAACGTATTTTTTGAAAAAAATTGTGACCGCTATTCGATTCGGCTTGAAAAGTTGCTTGGGCAATGTCTTTACACATTTAAAATATTTCATACTCCAAAGGAGTTATAGACGATTTTCAAAAATCGTATTTTCCAGTTTTTCCTAATTTTCTCGGATACCGTTTGAGATATTTCCAATTTCTCTTTGGATTATTAATGAGCATCTAATTTCGCAACTTTGCCCTAATTTAACCGACCTCGTAGCTCTTAAGATAAGCGAGATCCTCATGCATTTACTCGAATTTGGGACACCCTGTATATGTAATCAAATTCCCTTCTGCCCGTAGGTGTAGGGAAGTGTGCACGTCTATGTATTATACATGAATTTGCGCCATTGTTTTTTGTTCTGTGCCATCTTTCGCTTTGCACTATGATTTTCCCTTCTTCTCCAAGGTTTTTGCTACTGCCTTTTCCCATGTTTCTCTCGGTCTTCCTCTTTTCCTCCTTGTTTGTATTCTTGCTTCCCACACTCTTTGTACCTATCTTCTTGTGTCAATCCTCTGTAGATGCCCCCACCAGCTCACTTGTCTAGTTTCTATGAATTCTAAAATAGATTCTACTTCTAGTTTATTTCTAATCTGTTCGTTTCTTATTTTGTCTTTTCTTGTTATGCTTCTTACTCTTCTTAAAAATTTCATTTCAGCCGCTTGGAGTTTACTTTTTTGGCTCGATGTTAATGTCCATGACTCGTACCCAAATGTTAAGATCGGTCTGTATATTGCACGGTATACACTCATTTTTTTTTTTTTTAGCGACTTCTTTTTTATTAATAAAGGTTTTGGCAATAGCGTAGTAGGTTTTTATTGTCTTTTATATCCTCTTGTTTATTTCTAATTCTTGTTGTCCCGTATTTTCAATTGTTACTCCTAGGTAGTAGGAATATTGTAAGGTTTCTATTTTTTCTCCTTCTATTTCTATGTTTATGTTCTCATTTCTTCGTTTGTCGTCATCACTTTTGTTTTCTTGTGATTTATTTCCATTCCATTTTCTTCTAATACTTCTTTCCAAATTTCTATATTGGTTTTTAGGTCCCTTTCATTCTTTGCCATAAAGACTATATCCTCTGCGAACGCACACTCTGATATTTTGACCTTCTGTAAATTTTTGTTTTCTACTAATAAACTTTTAACATTTTGTTTGCATTTCTTAATTATATTGTCCATAAATATCGTAAACAGTATTGGGCTCATTCTTCCTCTTTGTCTTAATCCATCTTCTGTATTGAAAGAATCTGATTTCATGTTTTTCGTTACCACATAATTTATTGTCTTCTTATACAAGCAGCTAATATTTCTTCTTAGTTTATTGTCTACCTTTCTTTTTTTTAGGATCTCCCAAACTTTTCGTCTAGACACTTAATCGAATGATTTTTGTAGGTCTATAAATGCGAAGTATGCTTTTTCTCTTATTAGTTGTGTTATTGTTATAATCTGTTTAACTGTGAATATATGACCTTGCACACTCCTACCTTTTCTAAATTCACTTTGTGATTCTGTTAATGTCTTATCTAATATGTTTGTTAGCTTCTGTGCTAGTATTTGTTCGTACAATTTTAGTGCTGTGCTGAGAAGCATTATGCCTCTGTAATTATTGCAATCTTTGTTGTCCCCTTCTTAAATATAGGCAGTATCGTCCCAATCTCCTAGTCTTTCGGTATTATTTCTTCTAACCATGCCTTGTTCATGACTTCTAGAGGTAAAAGTGTTCCTTTGAGTCCCATATTTTTCATTATTTCGCTTGTTATTCTCTCATGTCCCGGCGTTTTCCAGTTTTTTAATTTCTTTAATCCTTGTTGTAGTTCCTCTAATGTTATGCCCGTCTTCTTGTTCTTCTGTATTGATTTTTGTCTGCTCTTTTCTTTCATTTTGTAACTCTTTGGGTGACCTGAAAAAGGCCAAGAACAGGATTTCATTTTTTTTTGCTGCTTCGCTTAATGACCACACTGTAAAAGCAATAAATATTCAATGAATTTATTACAAAACAATTGAAAGACATTAAACGCTAAAAATGCAAATGCAGTTGACTATTTTTATAGCCACGTGCATGCTAATGCAGGGGGCTTATATGTTCTGGTCGGTGGGGGGACGCGATAAAAGGGTTAGTAATTGTCGATAATTCGTGTTTACATCAAAAACAATGTTTCCCCGGCCATCGCCGATAACAGACCGAGTTGTTAATTGTAATTTATTTGAAGTATACAATATAGTTCTAATTTAAATTGTAAAACATCATTGTAGTACATGAATAGATCTATTTGAGAATAGGTTCACTCGAGTTTTGCTTGTAATGTTTGCCGAGTTTCGACAGGTCACTGACGTTGGTGAGTGTTTTTCTACTAATTTTACTGTATGTAGGTTAAGGTTAAACACAAACCGATAATTGCAAAGAAAGAGCCGTGTGGCGCGGAAGGAATTTGTGCAGTACTAGAACAAGTTTTCGACTTTTTTTGCTTGTTTGTTAGTGGAAAATATTATGGTTTGACCCGGAAGAAAAACGCGCAGAAATATATCATTAGACAACAAAAATTGACGTCCAAATTTACTGTACAGGGTGACCTATTTTCGATGCCCATACAGGGAAAGTTAGGTGTAATATATCGGAATTTATATAAGTAAAAAAAATGAATTTCGCTATCTTATTAAGGACAAAATCCATGCAAAAAATGTCTTTAGATTTTTTCTTTATCTTTTAGTTTAAGCGAGATTTTTAACAGTTTTGAAAATGCCAAAAATCGGTTTTTAGCTATACAGGGTGTCCCGTTTTTCAAGGCATTTTCCAGACATTATCGAGACACTCTATTAAGGATAGTTCAAATCTGTCACTATCTTTTTTCTATCTTTTAAAATGGCAGATATACGATATTCAACTGTTTTTTGTCTTATGGGCGCCATATTGGATTTTTACATTTTTGAATTAAACTCTTTTTTCTGATTACAAAGATGTATCACATGTACAGGGTGGCACAGGGAAATGGGAAATTTTGAAGTTACGCTCACAAAGGTAAGAAAAATGAATTTAAAAGTTTTGTTTTTGAAAACAAAAAGTAAATTACATGCCATTAAGTGTTCTAACAAAAAAAAAAACAATGTCCATAAGATGATGGCCATTCAAACGTATGCATTCCTGGAAGCGAACGCTGAGATTTTGCATGGCACTTTGAAACACTTCCATGGAAATTGCAGCGATTTCTTCTCGAATCCTCGTTTTCAACTCAAGGATTGTCGTTGGGCGTGTGGTGTACACTTTGCTTTTGAGGTGGTCCCACAAGAAAAAATCGCACACGTACAAATCTGGTTATCTTGGAGGCCAATGAATGTCGCCAAAACGTGAAATTACGTGGTTACCAAAGAACTGTCGAACGGCCGCCATTGACGCTCTGGCCGGATGATGGGCCGTGGCTCCATCTTGCTAAAACCAAGGATTATGAAGATCGGAAAAGTTTTAAAGTTATTTTGCTACAAAAGTGTTGAGCATCAACACATCGTTCAGACGTTACTGTCTTTGCATTCCCTCTCTCATCGTCAAAGAAGTAAGAGCCAATCAGGCCTCGTGTTGAAACGGCACACCAAACTGTAACCTTTTGGTTGTGTAATGGTCGTTCGTGTAATTGACGTTCGCTTCCAGGAATGCATACGTTTGAATGGACATTGATTTTATAAATTGTTTTTTTTTTTTTGTTGGAACACTTAATGGCATGTAATTTACTTTTTGTTTTCAACAACAAAACTTTTAAATTCACTTTTCTTACCTTTGTGAGAGTAACTTCAAAATTTCCCGTTTCCCTGTGCCACCCTGTATATCACGATGTATAACAAACGTACAAAATACTTGTTTCCAAGCAAAATTTTGAGAGTTCGTCAAAATTGCATAAGTTCGTCACGAAGATGCCATTTTCATCTATGAAGAGCAGCTGGATATGCTGGATATTTATTACAGGTCACGTCGAAATGTGCAAGCTACGTCAGAAGCATACCAGCTGCGTTTTCCGGAAAGGCAGCAACCTAATCTTTGTTATTTTTTGAAGCTCCATAGAAATTTAGGATTTGTCCCCATTGGACTACTTCCTATATGGTACAATAAAAGATAAGGTGTTCAAAACCGTAACAGCGGATATTGAGGAACTACGAATGAATGTCATCACGGCTTTAAGGCAAACACCAAGAAATCACGTGAGCTATTTTTAATTTGAGAAAACGTGCTCGACTATGTTTGGAAGTAGAAGGCGCGCCTTTTGAGCATCTGCTATGATTTTTTTTTATTGCATTTTAATTCTTTTCATTATTATAAAATCTAATTTGCGTCTTACGGACAGTTGAACCTGCAAATAACGATTCTAATTTTTTTAATTTTTTTCGTTTGAAACGTCGGAGTTGTCTTTGTTTCCAAAGCACTCTTCGAAAAATCAAAATTTTGGCCAAAAATGTGAATTCAACAATGACATGTGATACATCGTTGTAATCAGAAAAAAGATCTTTATTCAAAAATGTGAAAATCCAATATGGCGCCCGTAAGACAAAAAAACAGTTGAATACAGTATCTCTGCCAATTTGAAAGATAGAAAAAAATTTGACAGATTGAATTCTCCTTGATAATGTCTGTATTAGAAAAAACTAGCTTCATTGGTTTTTGAATTAAAAGATAAAAAAAAAATTCAAATTCTCGTTTTTTTTTCGATATCTCAAAAACTAAAAGTGATAAGGCTATTATCTCTAAAGATTATTGCTCAGCATGAAAATGCGCAACTTTTGTCAAATTTAACCGACTTTGTATCTCTAAATATAAGCGAGATACCCATGCTTAGCCTCGAAAAACGGGACACACTGTATTTCGAAAATTAAAGATGCCAAAAATCTGTTAACGGCAATAAATTCTTCTCTAAAAAAGAAATTGAGACTACTTTTTTTCTATCAACAAACTAATTTTTACAGTAAAAGTAAAAAAAAAACTAACTGCTTCAGTTAAAAAGAAAATGTTACATTTACGCATCTTTGGAATCTCAAATATCTTTAAATCTTTAAATGAAATATTTTAATTTAAAGCATTCAGTATAAAGGTGCATTTTGCATGTTTAAAACATTTATATTATTGTACTTTTACATAACCTACATCTTCGTCTTACTTTTTGTTCGTCTTTTATTATTAAGACCTATTTTTTCAACATCCACATCTGATAGTAATGCATTCTTCGAAGGACGACAGTAGTTGGAGTTTATTGCTTTTATTACTATACTTACTGCTCATTTTGTTTACTGATTCACCTTTGCTAAGTTCATTTATTTCTGTTGATAGGTACATCTTCCGTTTTCACCTGCAGTTAATTGAAAATCAAGGCAATTGTTGTCGTGGGCATACTTATTTCGGTACTCCACAATTTTTGATAGCAATTATTATCATGAAACATTCTAAAAACTTTATAAGGCAATTTATTACAAATAGAATGTTTAATTTTTTCCACCTTAGCTTTAGGCGAAGAAGTGTTAAGTCAGATGTATTCTTTTCTAGCGTGGAATATTTAACGATTTTTTATTCTTAACAGTCTTTTTATTTTTCTTTCTCTTCTATTCGTCATTAACACGCTCTTCAGGTATGTTTATTTCATTTTCAAAACATTCAGCTACTTTCAATATTTTCTGATCTTCCATTAGTAAATCGTCATCCAAGTGTTCTTCATCTACGGAATAAACATCGACTGATTCAGCAGCAACAATCTCTTCATCTTCTAATACAGCAAGCATTTCATCCAATCGGTGGTTTGATACATTGTTTGACATAACCTAATGGCATAGCTAGGATAATGTAGTATAGGTGATGTAGCACTATTTTATCATAATATCACCTTTAGTTTTTCTCTGAGGTGAGATTTACGATATAACGTCAGTATTATACCGTCGCCAATTTTTGGAATGTTTTATTGAAATTTTTAGAGAATAGAACCAAAAGGTTGTAGGTACTATCGCATAAAGATATTTTTGAATAATCGTTTTTTTTACCTTCCTAGGTGTAAGTAACCCCTTAATGATAATTTAAAAGTAAGCATGCATTTTTAATTGTTTAAAAAGTAGGCTTTATAAAGTAGAGTAAAAATTTATATTTCAAAAGTTGTGAGCTTTATAAAAGAAGAATTTGTTTCGGAATGACATAGAAATTTGAACAAAAAATGTTACATCCTACTGAAAGTGAGAATATTTCCATCTTCGAGAAAGTTGACTGTGAACTTGTGTATGTTATGTTAATGGTCGATAAATATTCCAAACTAGTAATAAATTTCACTAAGATACTACAGGTGTGGAATTTAAACATTAAACTACTTCAACTTTCACTTCGACATTGATATTGAAAGATGTAATACGCTCTGGGGCAGAGGCGTTAAGCGCTGCTTTTTGGAGGGGGTTTCTAGTCATATTTGGAAACGAAATGTAGAAGTGCATCTTGATATCATGAACAGAACCAAACTGTGTCAGCAATTTTTTTATTTTGTTTGTTAAAACCAATACGTTCCGGTTTACGGTTGCGTTCCGAGAAAATATTTGCCATTCCGGTTTCGGTTTGATTGAAAATTCTGGTTCGGTTCCGGTTCCGGTTTGGCTGAAAATTTCGATAATATAAAATAAGTTCAAAATATCCATGTTTGGATACTCTGGATTTTCGATTTTCATGAACCCTGCAGACAAACGCGATAAAAGTGGTTGACAATAATTATTAATATTGGCGTTTGTTGTCATTTCCAAGGCTTACTTGGTGCGATTCTGTACCGACACGATGTCACGTTATAACCATAGAAGAAGAAGGTTATAACGCTATAGGAAATGTAGCTTATAGCGCACCGTAAGGTCCGTCCTTATAGCGGTAAAAAATGTATTACATTAGTTTTGTGTTTATCGTTGTAACCTAATTAACTTTTTTTTTAAATCCTTAACCATTTTGTATCATTTTCAAAGCCTACTAATGTAAAATAATTAATACCGTACGCTTGCTTTTAAAACAAAATTGTTCTTTTGCGATTGTCTTAAAAATTTTGTTATAGGTCTGTTCCAACCAGGGATGGAATAACGTTTTAAATCGTTACGTTATTGTATAACGTTATTTATTATTTGTTTTCGTTACATAACATTATAAATAACATTAAAAAAATGAATTGTTATGTTATATAACGTTATCTAACGTTACATAAATTATGATAAACAAAGTGTTTCTTAAATAATACGAAAAAATTCGGGTGGTGATTCCTTATCGAAAATTAAGGGGGGTCTTTTATAAATAATTTTTTCTTTAGACGTGTCCTTTCGAAGTTACACCCCCCTAAAGGCGAGCGGTAAAATTAGGTTTTTATTTTATTTCTCAAATTTGGATTTATGTAGGAGAATTATATTTGTTATGTTTAGTACTTATTTATAGGTTTCCCATAGTAATATTTTCAATCATCTCCCACCTTCACAGGGGGCTGAAAAGTGCGACCCCTGTTGTTTTTTTAATCAGAACTTTTCGGTGAGTTAAAATTTTGCAGTTTAAATTTTTTTTTTAAGTTTGATTTATTTAGAACTTTTTATAATTTTTTAGTTTATCTCGTACAATCTACAGTTTTTGAGTAAAAAATTAAATGAGTGAACCATATCCATTAAATGTTCTAAAATAAAACGATTTATTTTGGTGGTTACCATGGTTTGTTTATGTTCATATTCGGTACAATTGACGGGCGTTTTAGTGTTGTCGCCGCGTAAACGTCAAAATGAATTACACCCGTCAGTTCTCCCCAATGCGAATATAAACAAACCATCATGGTAAGTACCAAAATGAAACGTTTTATAGTGGAATATTTGATGGTTCATGTTCACTCATATAATTTTCCGCTCAAAAACTGTAGGTTTACGACAAAAACTTAAGAATTAAAAAAAAATCCAAATAAATCAAGTTTTCAAAAACAAAAATTAAATTGAAAAATGCCAACCCACCAAAAAGTTCTGATAAAAAAATCAACAGGGTTCGTACTTTTCAGCCCCCTGTGAAGGTGGGAGATGATTGAAAATATTACAACGGGAAACGTTTTAATAAGTATAAAACATCTACCGAATATCATTCTCCTATTTTAAACCAAATTTGAGAAATGAAATAAAAACCTAATTTTGCCGATCCCCTTTCGGGGGGTGTAACTCCGATAGGAGACGTCTAAGGAAAAAAAAATATATGAACTTCCCTTAATTTTTGATAAGTAATCACCCCCTGATTTGTTTCGCATTATTTAAGAAACACCCTGTATCACGTTATAAAAACAATTTTTATTTGCAACTCTGAATGTTGGGATGTTAATGTAAATTTAAAACATAGTACCTACAAAATTACGTTGAGATATTTTATTTTCATTTTAATTTCTAAAATACAAACAAAATATTATTTTCTAAAAATAAAAAGATCGACATATAAAAATTTAATTTATAGAGCATAACGATACAAAATAACTTTTAACGAAACGTTATCGGTTATTATAACGTTATATAACGTTATTAAAATATCGTTACGTTATTGTATAAAAAATTATAGTTGAATCGTTATTATAACGTTATCGGGTATCGTTACGTTACGTTTTCCATCCCTGGTTCCAACAGCAGTTTAAAACCGATTCTTGTATCAGGATTCTGCGCAGTATCAATATCGCATACCAATAAAGCCTATAATCGCACGCGATATCGATACTGCGCAGACTCCTGATAGATGAATCAGTTTTAAACTGCATGTTGGAACAGACCTTATGTAAGGGTATAGGTATAAAAGTTTTAGTGCGTTGAAAAAAAAGAAAATGTCTTTCAAACCGTATAAAAAAATATGTATGGTGCCATTAAAAAAAAACAAATATGGTGCCGTAACTCCTAAAAAAACAAAAGAAAACCAAAATTTGACATGACAATATTTTGGGAAATACTGTATCAAACAACTTTTATTTGAAACTTTTTTTGATAATTCTTTCCAATAACAAAATAAGTGGGGATGTCATAAGTTATGCCTCACCCTGTATGTAACGGCACCAAAGATCTACTCTTACAGGGAAACCACTGTCTACAACAGAGGTTAGGAAGCCTGTAAAAAAATCTGGAACTTTTCGACATAAATTTCCGTTAGATGGCAATAAGTATAAGAACCTGTGCTCGCACTAGGTTGGATCTTATTTTGAACAAAACTGACTTAAAAATTCGGATTAAACATTTTTATACAGGGTGTAGACTCGGATCACGCAACATAGCAATTTCAATGGTAAAATTTTAAAAGTCGTATATCATCTCCCCTAATTATTTTAGAAAAAAAGTGCAAATACGTTTTTTGTAGAGAAAAAAATTCTGTATCCATAAATGTAATCAATATTACTTTTTCGTTTTCCAAAAACAGAAAAATAAGCAAATTAGAAAACGCGTTTTCGCGAAAATCTGTAGTGCCTTGGAATTATGCTACGACAACTGCCCATCTTACTAACACTTACTGTCACTTTGACGTTTGAAGTTTATTCTTAATTATCATTTTTATTATATCTTGCAATGAAAACATAACTAATTGTGTAAAATAAATGTTTGATAAAATATAAAGGATAATTAAGAATGAATTTCGCGTCAAAGTGACAGTATAAGTGACATTAGGCTGGGCAGTTGTCATACCATAATTCCAAGGCACTACAGATTTCTGTCCAAACGCGTTTTTTAATTTGCATAATTTTCAGTTATTGGAAAATGAAAAAGTAATATTGATTACATTTATGGATACAGAATTTTTTTCTCTACAAAAAACGTATTTGCACTTTTTTTCTAAAATAATTAGCGGAGCAAGAATTCGACTTTTAAAATTTTACCATTGAAATCGCTATGTTGCGTGATCCGAGTCTACACCCTGTATACATCCTCTGATTGCTTAAAATCGAATTTTGCGAATTTTTTAAGCAAAAGCTTATAAATCTCAGTGACTATGTCTAAATCTTGTACACGAACCAGTTCTTAGACTTATCGCCATCTAGCAATAGTAGAACGTGACACCGTGAGTGGAACTAACCTAAACAACGCTTGAAATGTCAACTATTTGTTTAAACGTTATAGGTTATGTTGATATGTATACAGGGTGTCCCCGTTATCACCGCAAATATTTTAAGTAGTGATAAAGGACCTTTTTCTAAGAAAAAATTTCAAGTACAATTTTTTTCTAAAATCAAATGCTAAGCAGATATCAACACTTACTCGATTTTTTTACACTTCTGCATTTAAAAGACTGTCGCCGAAAATATCAATTTTATCGTAAAATACCTTAACGCCTTTCAATAGAGCATGAAATTCTCTGCAAAATTGATGATAATAATTTTTTGGCTACAGGCAATGGTTTAAAAGTTATAAGGCAGTTTGTACAAAAAAATGTGAAAAATTTAAAACTTTAATTGTTTCTTAGACTTTGCAACCGCTGTATCTTTAAAACGAAAGGTTGTACAAAAAAACCGACGGCCCATTGCGGATAGCAAATTTTATGGGCTACAACTTTGGTCAAGTGAAATTTTTGGAAAATATAACCGATTGTTCGGAAAAGTCGAAAATAAGGAACAGAGTGCAAAAACTAAATTTCCCACAAATATTGTTTTGTATTTAAAAATGCTTTTAAACAGAGTGCGATTACGTAATTGAAAATGATGGAGTTCATTTTGAACACTTATTGAAGTAATTTTGTGGTTACATGTTATTTTTTTTGCGTCCAGATGGATTTGCATTGTTTTGCAAAAAAAAATCCGGGGAATTATAATATTTTGTATTTAAAAACATTTAAGCATCAAGTAAATAGATCTCAGAAAGGAAAGCAATTTGTCTAGTTTTAACTTCTTTGTGGCTCTTACCGTTTACAATACCCAATAGTGGCCTTTCTATCTGGACCACCCTGTATACATAGGGGCGCAATTATAATATTTTGTATTTAAAAACATTTAAGCATCAAGTAAATAGATCTCAGAAAGGGAAGCAATTTGTCTAGTTTTAACTTCTTTGTGGCTCTTACCGTTTACAATACCCAATAGTGGCCCTTCTATGTGGACCACCCTGTATACATAGGGGCGCAAATTAACCCTGCTGCCTAAAGTCTGTTTTATACTATACTATTTTTTCGTTCAAGAATTTAGCATGGAAAATATGAACCATTTACATTGTACTAATTTTTGGTACGAAAACTCCAATATATTTTGGTTACTTTTATTATATTTTGTTGGCAATGTCAAAAGTTCAATTTGATCACAGAACAGAAAGCGAATCATTTTCAAATTTAACGTATATTTAACGCTTGTTCCATTCTACATATTTATTCCTACAAAATAAATTGTGATGATTAACTGTAATAAGTAGTATTTAACATCGTTTGATTGTTTCAGTTAACCTAACCCACAAATGACATGCGGTCAGATACAGTTACAGTAGAATACGCATGCGCGCATGCTAAAATTGGACGTATTTAGGGCAGGTAGTAATTTCGTACGAATTTTTCGTTCAAGATTTTTAATTTCTGATTGACACCGTACTAGAAAATCGTATACGATTTTCTTAAACGAAAAAATAGTACCTATAGTATAAAACAGACTTAAGGTGAAATTACCTCTAAGCTCGGCTCTGCTAACGAGGTATTATTTTCACGGACAATAAATATCTTGTTATGCTGTTTTTTTTTAAGTTGTTGCTAATCGTTGTCATTAATTTATGAACGTGTAGATATAGGCCAATTAGTGTGTTATGACGTGAACAAACAAGTATTTCTAGCACAAATTTGCGAAATGTTATTATTTTTACTGCTCACTGTTGACCGAGTGTTGGTTAGATCGATCTTAAAAGTACTTTACTATTTATTTGCAGGTAACTCGAGGTACATTCAGCAATGTCGGCAAAAGCTATACGCGAGGCTTCGGGCAAGGACCTGATTAATAGGCTGCTGGCTTCAGACACGGCGGCAGCCAAATGCAGATTCGCATCTGTTTCGCAGGACACAAAAATATCCGATCTTGTCGCGGACAACCCTTGGCTAAAATCGGAAAAATTGGTTGTAAAACCAGATCAGTTGATTAAACGCAGAGGAAAATTAGGTAAGTCACTTGCTATATATTTTTTTAATCGCATTAAGAGAATTGTTCCGAAAATACTCAAGTCTTTTTTAGACTATACTAATTTATAACAATTTTTTCGTTTAAGACAATAGCATGGAATAGTTGTATAAAAATTTCGTTCAAGAATTTAGCATGAAAAATATGAACCATTTACATGGTACTATTTTTTGATACGAAAACTCTAATATACAGGGTTCTCGTTTTTCGAGGGCCACTATGGGGATCTCGTAAACGGTAAGAGTTACAACTTCGGTTAAATTAGGGCAAAGTTGTATATTCAGGTGCTTAATAAATTGATGCAAACAGAACTTATCTAGCTCTATTAGTTTTTGAGATATAGGGAAAAAAGTAAAAAAGTGGATTTTTGGTTTTTGCCCGTAACTTTTTCATTTGCTGTCAAATTTCATTTTTGTAGAAACATTATTATGGCCACTTTTTGCAAGGAATCAAATTCCCCAATTATATTTTCCATGCCACGTTTCGTTTTTTTAAAACCATCATCAGGTCAATTTTTTCTTATGGATGCTATATCTGATTTTAACGCCAATTTGTAGAGCATTGTATTCTGAATTCGGCAATGTATAACACTTGGGACTTTTTTGAAACAATTGTTGTTAAAAATGGCAAAAACAAATTTTTTATTTAAAACAAATCCTAATCGGCATGGTAAATAATTGTTTTTTTCCTTTTTTCCTTGGAAGCAGGTATACCGCATGAAATTACTATTAAAGGGATTTAATTTTAAAAAAAAAAGGTATTAATAAGTATATTAGGAATGCATTAACATTGTTCACTTATTAACGAATATTTTTAAAATATTTTCTTCGGTTCAGTAATAAATTTCTCTAAAATGTGTATTTAATCCTTATTTGGCATACAATTATTTGTAACAAAAAATAACGAGATATGCCCTTTATCTGCGTTAATGACTTCTAATAAGTAAAAACCGTAAACAGATTTCTGGACGTTTTTTGTAAAGTATGAACACTTATATTATTTGATTACGATTTTGTTACAAATAATTGTATGCCAAATTAAGTACACATATTGGTGAAACTTTTTACTTAACTGAAGAAAATATTCTAAAAATATTTGCTAATAAGTGAACAATGTTAATTAATACATTCCTTACATATTTATTAATACCAATTTTTAAAAAATTAAATTCCTTTAATAGTAATTTAATGCGGTTTACCTACTTCCAAGAAAAAAGGGACAAAGACAATTATTTTCCATGCCGATTAGGATTTGTTTTAAATAAAAAAATTATTTTTGCCATTTTTAACAACAATTGTTTCAAAAATGTGCCAAGTGTTATACATTGTCGAATTCAGAATAAAATGCTCTACAAATTGGCGTCAAAATCATATGGCGTCCGTAAGAAAAAATTGACCTGATGATGGTTTAAAAAAAACCATGAAAATGTTATAAAAATGAAATTTGACATCAAATGAAAAAGTTACGGGCAAAAAACAAAAATCCACTTTTTTACTTTTTCGCTTATATCTCAAAAACTAAATTAGCTAGTTAAGTTCTGTTTGCGTCAAATTATTAAGCACCTGAATATACAACTTTGCCCTAATTTAACCGAAGTCGTAACTCTTACCGTTTACGAGATCCCCATAGTGGCCCTTAAAAAACGAGAACCCTGTATTTTGGTTACTTTTTAGTAACTTTTATTATATTTTGTTGGCAACGTGAGTAACCATGTCAAATATTTATTTTGAGAAAGCACAAAATTGAAATAAAATGACGTTGCTCACCGGACAATCAACAACGAACTGTGGATATTGTTTGATTGGTTCAGTTAACCTAACCCACTAATGACATGCGGTCAGATATGATCAGATACAGTTACAGTAAAATGCCCATGCGCGCATACTAAATATTGGATGCAATTAGAGCAGGTCGTAATTTCGTACGAAATTTTTCGTTCAAGATTTTTAGTTTCTGATTGACACGGTACTATAATATCGTATACGATTTTCTTAAACGATAAAATAGTATAGTATAAAACAGACTTAAGACTGTTTCATGTAAACATGTAAACAAAAGAAGCAATTGAAACAAAGTCTTTTAAAGTAATCCCCTTCCGTATTCTAAAGCAGTGATCTCCAAAGTGGGGTGGGCGAGATAATTTCTGGGGTGCACAGTGCCGTTTCTGAGTACTTGGCCGCCCGCGTGCTAACGTACGTTTCGCCGCCCCGGTAAACAAAAAAAATTGAAATAAAAAAATAAATAATTGTCGTTGCAAGTATTATATTTAACAACATATATACAGCATCATTCAAAAAGTCTGCAACAAATGGGAAACATTTTTATTATTGATTTCTCAAAAAAATTTATTTTTGATAAAAGTTGGTGCATGGTCTAAAACGAATTTTAGGATAAAAACAGTTTAATAAAAAGTCATAGGACACTGGATTTTAAGGATTTTTGAAATATTTGCAAGAGCAAAGTGCCCTTATTTTATGAGATACAAAAACAATTTATAGGAAAAAGTTATTTAGAATCTCAAAATAGGGCTAGATTTAAATATTGATGGTCAAATTGAAAATTTTATTTTTTAAATTTTAACATTCAAAAAGTCTGCAACAAATGGAAAAGTTTTTTATTATTGATTTCTCAGAAATTTTTATTCTTCATTAAAGTTGGTGCATAGTCTAAAACTAATTTTAAGATGAAAACAAGTTCGATAAAAATTCATAGGACACTAGATTTTAGCGATTTTTGAAATATTTGCAAGAGTAAAGTGCCTTTATTTTAAGAGATACAAAAAAATAATTGTAGAATAAAGTTATTTAGAATCTCAAAATAAGGCTAGATGTAAATTTTGACGGTCAAATTGTAAAATTACAATTATTACACAATTTTAAGCAATTTACTTTTGCGAATATTTCAAAAATCGCTAAAATCTAGTGTCCTATGACTTGATTAAACTTTTTTCATTTAAAATTAGTTTTGGACCATGCACTACCGTTTATCAAGAATATAATTTTTTGAGAAATCGATAATAAAAAACTTTTCCATTTGTTGCAGACCTTTTGAATGTTAAAATTTCTTAAAAAATAAAAATTAGAGTTTGACCTTCAAAATTTAAATCTAGCTTTATTTTGAGATTCTAAATAACTTTTTCCTATAAATTGTTTTTGTATCTCCTAAAATAGGGGCACTTTACTCCTGCAAATATTTCAAAAATCGTTATAATCTAGTGTTCCATGACTTTTTATTGAAATTTTTTTCATCTTATAATATTAGTTTTAGACCACATAAATTTAATCGCAATCTTCACTCTCAGGTCGAAATTACCGAATAAGCAAACTGGAGAGCGATTTACGCGTTTTTTCAATTTTTTTTGAATAGTATGGGATTGAAATCTTTAATCCTTGATCATTTTTACATACTATTTTTCAAACTAATATTTTATTTTCAATTTTTGTGAAACATTAAAGACCGCAAGGGCGGTATTTGGCCGCCCACGTGCGGGGCACGCTTTCGCCCCCCGCCAGAAACGGCCCTGGGGGTGCACGCGATATTTTGTAATAAATTAATATTTCTGTTTCCACAGCGTAATTTAATGAATTCTGTAAAAAAAAACGTTTGTGATTTTTTAGTATGGGGTGCGCGCTGATTCTTTGACATTAAAGTATTAAAGTAAGGGTGCGCGACCAAAGAAGTTTGGAGACCGCTGCAATCTACACAACGATCCCAGCGCATAATCCATTTTTCGTGCACTTCTGAGAAATCATTTTTTGTCATCCTGCTCAATACAGGGTGTTTGAAATTCGAGTTTAAGCATGGGGATCTCGCTTATTATAATAGCTAGAGTAGAGGTTTAAATTCGGCAAAGTTGCTAAATTTGGTGCTCATTAATAATCCGAAGAGAAATTGGAGTTATCTCAAAGGGTATCCGAGAAAATTAGGAATAACCGGAAAATACGATTTTTGATAATCGCGTATAACTCCTTTGGAGTTTGAAATATTTCAAATGTGTTACAACATTGCCCAAGCAACTTTTTAAGCCGAATCGGATGGTGGTCACAAATTTTTCCTAGATCGATTCGTTTTTGTTTTATGACAACCAACTTTGTTTTTTCTTTTTTTACTGATTTATTTTACTTCGGCATGTTTTTGCTGCTATGGCTAATCACCGAAGTGGAAGAGAAGGGAACTAGGATTAGGTGAGTAAGGGTAGAGGGTAGGTGGAAGTACTGTCACAGCATTTGCCTATAGTAGGTAGGGGAAACCACCTGAAACCCCTACGATGACAGACGGCCGCGGGATTCGAACCCACGCCTCCTGACTTTACTCGCTAGGTTGCATACCAACCGGCCACCGAGCTCGGTTTGTTTTTTCTTATGGGCGCAATTTTTGCTATTTATATAATCAAATAGCATTTATTTTTCAGAATCGATTGATGTATCACACATGGTATTTTATTTTTTCTTTCATTGTCAAATTTCAAGAAATACGTTTTAAACAACAACCATTATAAATCAGGTTGGCCGGTCATTGTAGTTTATGTTGTTTCCATGACAACCGATCAACAAACTAAAAGTTTTGAAGGCCTGTTAGTCGTAAAAATTAACTTTAATAACGAAGAAAAACGCGATATGCTGCCCACAAGAAAAAAACAAAGTTGGTTGTCTAAAACATGAACAAATCGACCTAGGAAATATTTGTGACCACTATCCGATTCGGCTTAAAAAGTTGCTTGGGCAATGTTTTAACACATTTGAAATATTTCAAACTCCGAAGGAGTTATAAACGATTTACAAAAATGGACTTTCCAGTTTTTCCTAATTTTCTCGAATATCGTTTGAGATATTTCCAATTTCTCTTTGGATTATCAATAAGCATCAAATTTAGCAACTTTGCCAAATTTAAACCTATACTCAAGCTATTATAATAAGCGAGATCCCCATGCTTAAACTCGAATTTCAAACACCTTGTATACCCATCACAGTATTGTTTAATTCCTGATCGGACTTGAAAAGTCGTCACCTCCGTAAATAAAAAAAGTCAGACGCGGCCAAATCCGGTGAATACGATGGAGAGGACAGCACTTCCAACTTTTAAATCTTGTAAAACTTGCTACTTCGAGTGAACAGGCGCTTTGTCTTAAGCCAGTGGTTTCCAACTTGTGGGGCGCGCCCCCCTAGGGGGGCGCGAGGCTATTGCTAGGGGGGCGCGAGGCTATTGCTAGGGGGGCGCGCAGCTGTTACCAAAATATAATTTTTTAATACAAACAAACAAAACGAACTTTGTTTATACAGAATATGGTGTATTGTTTTGTAGTCCATTAAATAATTCTTATTTATCAGAACCGTATTAATGAAATTAGATTGTAACGAAAAGTGAGGGGGGCGCAAAAAATTTTTTTTGAAAAAGGGGGGCGTAGGTACAAAAAGGTTGGAAACCACTGTCTTAAGCCTTTCGAAGTCATTAAAAAAAATTAAATTAGTTCGTTTTTTTTGTGGTTATTACCCGTTTGCGTATACTAAAGACAAACAAAATAATTTTGTCAACAAAACATAACAATTGGAATTAAAAAAAAAAAACAACTGGGATCTATACTTCCCACCGATACTTGCTTGAACACTTGGAATTAAAAAAAAACTGTTTTAATTATGAAAATCATTTATTCTACATTGAAAAAGATCAAAGCTTAACTTACAAATACAAATAATTTTATTTTTTTCTACTACCACTAATGTAATAATGTAAATCAGTGTTTCTTAAACTTTTTTCTTCGCGGCCCACTTTTCAATCCAAAAAATTTCGTGACCCAACAAAATTTTGATACTTTAAAATAATATAGACCCGAACCGGAACTGAAACAAAAACCGTAACGAACCGACACATTTTTCATGAACCGTGAACCTGAACCGAACCTTTTAGTTAGTTACAAATCAACAAAACTGCAAAATCGAACCGAACCGGTTCAATTTTGATTTATTATATTACTTCTACAACTACAATGATACATTACACTCATTACGGCCTTTACAAAGGCATTTTGTGCGTTTCTCTTTTCCTTGGGTGCTGCAAAGTCTACATCATCTGTAGGTTTTACCTTTTAGAGACATGTTTGCCTACAGATTCTAGGCGAATTTCTTAAGGTACCCGTTTTTTTTTCGCTAAGAAATTTGATGGTCTACCACGGCGTGTTCTTGAGGAGAAGTTGCCAAATTAATTGATTCGCTAAGGATAGTCTAAATGAGAATTGCTCAACTTGAATTGTCCTCTTGTGTATTTTATACAATAAATATCCGTTAATGAACTATCAATATGGGACATTTTAAACAATTTTTTGCGTGTTGCTTTAAAAAAATAGATTTTGAATTCCATAGTTAGATCAATTAGTTCATCGACAATTGAAGGCTTTTTTCCTCATGTGATTATCTTTTTCAATAAACGAGTAATTTATAACCTAAAACATGTCTCACAACTAACACGAGCATTACACCCATTGAATAAAAAGATAAAGGAAGGAGCGTTATAGCGATACTAAGGCGTCCAGGTTAGCCTCTCAATATGGCGGATGCATGTTTCCGCTTCTCAGTGGCGTATCTAACATTTTTAAATATGTATTGATTAATGTAAATACTTGCTTTCTTTTGAATTGAGCCTGTTATTTACTTATTTATTTCTTGTTTCGTGGTTGAGGGAATTAAAAAAAACGACAGCATATTTCAATATTTGGATTGTTTATTATGAGAGTTAAAAAATATGCTGTACACAAATGCACGCCACTGATATGACATACCAATTTGACAGACAACATCAAATTTTCAATACATGATTACACTGCAAAATATTAATGTCTACTTACCTATGAAACGTAATCTTTTAATCTTCAACATTTTTTGACCTAATAAGACTACAAGATCTGCAGCTAACCATTTTAGCACACAAAACTCTAAATTTCTTGACTGTTTGACCTGTCAAAACCAGCCGCCATCAGAGGCCATTTATGTCGTAATTTCCGTCGCCGCCCAAACGCTGCAGTATAGTATTAAAAGCTCTTTCCTTTATCTTTTTATTCAATGATTACACCATTAACAATAGCCATATCTATCAAATAATACAATATTCTGTGTCACCATTTTACAGATCTTCTGCCTATAGAATATCTTTCCCGGGACCGATCGTCCAAATCTATTCCACCCATTATTTTATTGTACCTGTCCACCATAAGCGAACAAGAAATCTTTGCTTTTTCACCACGTTTATTTTTCCTCAATACAGTGTTGGTATCACGTTGATCATATACAGGGTGTCCCAAATTCGAGTAAATGCACGGGGATCTTGCTTATCTTAAGAGCTACGAGGTCGGTTAAATTAGGGCAAAGTTGCGAAATTTGATGCTTATCAAATATCCGCAAAGAAAATTTTCATAGCTGTCTTGGTTCAAAAGTTATTCAAGAAAAACTAAAAAAATTGAATTTCGTTTTTTTGCCCTATATCCTACATTTTTTAAGATATCGACAATCTGAAAGCACTTCTTCATGGCAACTTCTTACGCTTTATATTTTGAGATAACATAAAATTTCCAACAATGTTTCGTCTCTTCAGAAACATCATCAACTTCATTTTTTTAAATACGGCGAAAAAATTGTAATCTCATAGTCGGATAGCATTTTGTCAATAGGAAATAATATTGGGAAACGCAATTCCCACAAAAATGTTTAGGGGAATTTCGAAACTGGGTTTAATACAGAATCTAAGTATTCGTGCAATATTCTGGTCTCTTAAGAGTCTTAAGGGCAATCTTCGGCATAAGTATGGTCTTGATAACATTAGCATAATATTCTGCATCAACAGGTTTTCTTTTAACAGATTATTTCATTTTGTCGAAAAAGATTGGATGCATTACTTTTTCTGCGCTTCATTGCACTTTTGCCTTTTTTGGTCTAGGGCAGTGTTTGCCAATCCCCAATAACCTAAGGGCACGTACATAGTGAGGCCGCGCTTCTCGCCGCGCTTCTCGCCGCGCTACTCGCCGCGCTACTCGCCGCGCTACTCGCCGCGCTACTCGCCGCGCTACTCGCCGCGCTTCTCGCCAGGATGCTAGCCGCGATGCTGGCTGGGATGTTCGCACCTCGCTATTCGTATCTGGCCAAGCAAATATTCAAACAAATCACGGTTTATGTCAGTTTGCGTTTTCAAGTTCATATTTTATTAAAATGTTTACTACGAGTTCTGATAGTGATAGTGAATTATTGACAAGTAATGCCGTCAAGTTGTGACGATCTGTCGAGCGGTTTTGTTGGGGTTGGTTGTAGATGTTCTTCACAATTTGTTAATGATCAATATAAACGAATAATGTTGAAACCTGTTTAATGATAATGATAATGATAATGATAATGATAATGATAATGATAATAATAATAATAATAATAATAATAATAATAATAATCAATTTTTATTTATATTTTAGATAATTTTACATTAATATGATAATGCTTATATTTATTTTTACATATTCTTTTAAATGGTTCTAACCCTTTGAGTCCCAATTTGTTTTTTTTTCGTTTTTTGATATAATTTTTATGTATATCTTTAGATACAGTTGTAAAGAAGTCAAAAACAATATATGAAAAAAAAAATTCACGAGGGTGGACATTTAGGGGTGGTGGGACATATATGTCCTATTGGGTAATAGGAGTGGGATATATATGTCCCACTGGAAGTAAAATAACTAATATGTATATGACAAATACAATTTATTTCGAAAAAATTCGCAGTTGTTGTATTGCTTGAAGTCGGAAGGTGTTCTGGAATAAATCGTTTTGAAGAATTGTGTGTATTGCTCTTTTTTTATAGCATGTTTTGGTGGAGAGTATACGGCTGCTAGTGTGATAAACCCTACAAAATTTTCAATTGTAATTGCAGTTGCTTGAATGTGATCTTGTCTGAAACTTGCATTTTCATAGTGTTTTATTGCGGTTTTGATTATCACCGCAGTGCCTCCGTGGGCCTTGCCATCTGAGTGTTGGGTCTCATATGTAGTGTAACCTTTTATTTTGAGAAAACTCTTTTTAGTAAAATTGGGTCGTATGCATAAAAGCAAGTAAAAGCTTTTACTACTAATAATAATGTTTTAGTTCTTCATACAAATGATAAAATTCACCAAGTTTGGTGCGTTTTTTATTTATAGGATGCACACTGCATTCTCTAACTTTTCTATTGGAAAGTAACCACCACTTGACGGCATTACTTGTTAATAATTCACTATCACTATCAGAACTCGTAAACATTTTAATAAAAATATGAACTTCAAAACGCAAACTGACATAAACCGTGATTTGTTTGAATATTTGCTTGGCCAGATACGAATAGCGAGGTGCGAACATCCCAGCCAGCATCGCGGCTAGCATCCTGGCGAGAAGCGCGGCGAGTGGCGCGGCGAGTGGCGCGGCGAGAGGCGCGGCGAGAAGCGCGGCCTCACTATGTACGTGCCCTAATAGTCAACCAAATTACGAAAAAGAATATACATATAACTAGACGAAATTGTAAAAAAAAAACTGAAACAGTTTTTAATTTGACCTTCTTTAATGAACGTAAATGATATATTTACAAGTTGATATTATAAAATGCGATATCATTTTCTAATTGCCCTTTAAAATACTCAAATTGCCCTCATGTGTAGGGTGACCAGAATTCGCTATGCTCAAAATAGGACACTTATATACAGGATGTTTCAAAATAACTGAAGATTAAAGATCAACTATCAAATTTTAATTTTATCGCATGTTAAAAATAAGGAAACTACATGAAATGTAACATAATTTTTAAAAGGCGGCAAATTTCAATGACCTTAAAAGTTTAGTTGTAGCAGTGTTTCTGAAACTGTTTACTGAAAGGACCCTTTCCAAAAATAGCCCAGATTTTCGCTAACTATTACGGCAACCGAAATACCCCGTAAAACATTCGAATTATGTCCATGAAAAATGAAGAAATAATAAAGAATTCAAATAGGGCATGACCAACTATAATTCCATTTTAAAAACGATAAGTTTGTGTCATAACTTTTTAACGGCGTGCTAAAAAAAAAAGGTAATTTATGCTTGTAAGAGACCGGCGCGGCTGTCAGGTATTAACGCTATGTTCTCGTGTTTAAACGCTACGTTCACATGTAAGCGTTTGGGCGTAAATTTCATCATAAAGGTTTTTGCAACCCATTAAAAATTACAATTAAAAACAACTTTTACCGACCTTTAACCTCATCCTCGTTCGCTTGGTCAATAATAAAGGGTCCAGGATAAAGGTTGGTTAAGGTTTTCTGTTTTTCAAATTCATAGGATAAATGAAATGTAGGCCATACATGTGTAATGGGTCACAACGTTCATAAATACTTTTACGCACAAACGCTTACAAGTGAACACAGCGTTCATATGACACCCACGCCGGTCTCTTACAAGCATAAATTACCAAAAAAAAACTTTTAGTACCATCATAGTCTACCTAACAACATGACAATTTCTAAAAATAATCAGTTATATATTATACCGGGTGATTCAGTTTGACTGTCGCACCCCTATAACTTTTTAATTATTAAAAATAACCAGCAAACCTTATATTTTTGGAAACGGCGACAAATTCTCTATTAAATGATGTGCATTTGTTGTCTCTACGATGACGTATGTCAAATCCGCGATAGGCAACTGTTTTTTCTTAAATTACATAGTATACATTTTTTTGTTGATTCGGATAGAGAATTTAATTCTGAATCCGACCATGTATTAAAAAAGTATGCATACATGGGAAAATTTTCGAGAAAAATCAGTTTAAAGTTTATTTATATCATAGCAAACAGTCTATTTAACATAACAAAAAACGATCAAATCTTAAAAATTTTACCAAAACTATCAATGAAAATGAATTAAAAGTTAATTTTTAATAAAAATAAAAACAAACAATAAACGTCGACATATGATATGTGCAAAAAAACGGGCTTTTTGAGCACTTGCACACATTTGTTTCACTTCCGGTTTCGCCGGAAATGACCCCAACTTTGCTATTTTAAAAGAACACCCTGTATATTTTTACATTTTTGGAAAGAGGAAGCTATTTTGGATACAACTGCACTATTTTGGTCAATTTTTATAACATCAAAATTTTTTTTGAAACAAAATTTAGTTTTTTATTAAGGGTGCCGTGACCTGCATAAATTGATTTTTATTATGTCAACAATTGTCCAAAAAACGTTTATGTAAATTTTAAATGACATTTAGGTTACTTTAATCGGCTTTGAAGGTTGCGGAATCGGTTTGTTGACAAAAAGTCAATTTTTTTAAATGGAACTATGGTGGTACAAGCGGTTATTTTAATGCAGCATATTTTAACGAATCCTTCGATACCAATAACTTGTATTTTTATTAAGAGCCTGCTTCAAAAACTTCAAATTATTGTGAAGATTTATTAAGAGATCCTTTTAATCGCAGTAATCTAATTATGTAAAAATGATTACCAAAATTTTTAGACTTTTTAATTAAATGTCTATAGTAGTCAAACATAAAACAACGATCATTTGTTTTGTTGTAGTTATGCACAGTGAACTGCGATTAACAGGATCTCTTAATAAATGCTAAAATATTAAAGACCTATTAAGACAGTGGCGTATGCAGGGGGGGCTTGGGTTTAACCCTTTCGCTCCTGATTTATTTTTTCTTATATTTAAATAATTTTTTAATGGGAAACTAAAGTAGACCATATAATAAAACTAAAAATGTACTGAAACAAATTTATTGTTTTCAAATTTTTGAAAAAAATACATGGGACTATTATGCCCCAACAGTATTTTTTGTTGGGTCATGTAATCCCAACAGTATTTTTTGTTGGGTCATATAATCCCAACAGTTTGCAAATTTATGTATGATAAGGTGTGAAACAATCAGCACACAAGGGTATATTACACATTTTGCATACATATTTTGTACGTTTGTCCCTTTTTTTAGTTTACACCTCACACCTCTCATGTGACTGGATACTCCTGGTATGGGCTAATGATCACCTATATTGCTATTGCTAATCATTCTAGCCACTTGGCTCCGGCGTCCAACTTGTTTAGTTTTTTTTTCTTTTTAGCCCTTGTCGACCGGTGTCAATTAGACATTCAGCTAACATAACAAGGTAGTTCAAAAATGATGTTTTCTTGTTTCTGGGATTTACTTCAGTGTAAAGAATAAAAGAATTATTAACAGCCATCATTACCTAATAAATTGAACTTTTGAACAGGTTCTAGGAAAAGATTTTTTCTTTTGTTTTTCTAAAATTTCAAGCCTTTCATTTGTACATTGAGCCACCTACATAAATAAGCTAGGTGGAAATACTTTTAGGAAACACTCTATTGCAGAGCTCCCCCGATTCAGTTTATCTGCAATTGTTGAAGTTTTTTTTTTCTGGCAAAAATAATCTAGGATAAAAATTATTTGGTTCAACATCAGACCAGACAGACAGATCTGGCTCAGTATTCTGCGGAGGTGCGTCTCCACCACTTTTGTCTTCATTTGAAGATTCTCCAGTTTCGTCTTCAATTATTTCATTATATTCTACATTATTTTCCTAATTGTTGAGTTCCTCTTCTGAACTGTCCTCGTCCTGTTCATCTGATGAGAGAATGAAATCCTTATCTTTTTGACTGTCGTCACTATCATAGTCTGATATTTCATCAAGATTTTCAACATAATACCGAAGTGCTTTTTCACTTAATTTGCGTCTTTTTGATTCCATACTGAAAACAAAATGGACATTTGGAAGAATGTTGGCACCTGTTGGGATAATATTATCCCATAAAAAAATCCTGTTGGGATATATAATCCCATTCAAATTATATCACTAATTACTACTAAAAATAAATGAAATAGGAAGTCAAAAGTATATTACTCACTTTTTTACATATCTTGTAAACAAGAATCGTTGGGAATAATTTTTATTATCACCAGAAATACACTCTAGACACACTACTCTTTATAATCATATTCGCACATAGAATCTTTTAGCTTAGATTTTCAGTTGTTAAGACTACCACGACCTGTGAAATACATGGCATAAACTATAGACTACTAAAATATCCCATCCCAATGTAATATGAATGTATTTTATAAGAAGCAGATTTTTTCAAACATTGTTTGGGATATATATATCCCGACAGGAGCGAAACGGTTAAGTATTAGTATTCTTTTTTACTATTATTGAGAATATATTAAGACAGAAAAAAATTTAAACAATGAAAATTTCCCGTAAAGTTTTTATTTCTCTTCAATGTAAATGATATATTGGTTTTCTGAATATTGAATCATCCTGTACTTTAAATTAAAACGAATTATCAATGCATTATTATTAAGCTGAATTAATCCTTTCATCCGTTACAAGTAATAAAATGACAATTCATTCTATAAAACACTTGAGAATTGTTAAGACTAATGCATTGTAGATTGGCAGTATTTGAACAATAACAAAAATACAACGTTCCAATTTTTATCAGATAGCGCAGGTATTAAATGAGAGTACATAGTTATTAATTACGTTCATTTTTAGAGCAAAAACAAAACAATAAATTTAAAAAATGTATTCAACTGTTTTAATTTGGCTTAATTAATAAAGAAACAAGAAACATATACAGTTTTTCTATGAATATACATATCAGAAAGCAGGATTTTAGCATTTACATTAGTTTTAGGGGTTATGAAAAACAGAGTTACAATAAAAAATATTTTATTACAAAAAAAAGGGAATAAAAAGGTGCTTTAAAAAAGTTTTTAGTTTTTCGATATTTCTAAAACTACGTAAATTCGGCTCAGGATTTTGTTCATGTCATTTTGTCTGATGATGTTTCCAAAGCAACAAACCTTTGTCAATAATTTTTCCGGCAAAATACTGTTCTCTTATAAATCTTCACAATAATTTGTAGTTTTTGAAGCAGGCTCTTAATAAAAATACAAGTTATTGGTATCGATGGATTCGTTAGAAGATGCTCCATTAAAATAACCGCTTGTACCACCATAGTTCCTTTTAAAAAAATTGACTTTTTGTCAACAAACCGATTCCGCAACCTTCAAAGCCGATTAAAGTAACCTAAATGTCATTTAAAATTGACAAAATCGTTTTTTGGACAATTGTTGACATAATAAAAATCAATTTGTGCAGGTCACGGCACACCCTTAATAAAAAACTAAATTTTGTTTCAAAAAAAATTTTGAGGTTATAAAAATTAACCAAAATAGTGCAGTTCTATCCAAAATCGCTTCCTCTTTCCAAAAATGTAAAAATATACAGGGTGTTCTTTTAAAATAAAATACTTGGGGTCATTTCCGGCGAAACCGGAAGTGAAACAAATGTGTGCATGTGCTCAAAAAGCCCAGTTTTTTGCACATATCATATGTCTAAAATTTCATTTATCTAAAATCAAAACTAAAGAAAAAAAAGGGGGTGTACCACACTTCATTTACACCCGGTATGTATTAACAACTTTATTGTTTATACTTGCAGTTTCGTGTAACACTAGAAACGGTACAGATATTCTCTATACACTTGATTGGATATATATTATTAATGTAAAAGTTTTATTTGCGTTCGGAGTTAATAAAAGTAAAATTTATTATTACTTGGCAAAGGACTAATGTAAAAGTAGACTTATTGGAAGATGTGTTGCTAGTAAGATTGAATGGAATGTGAAAATGTATATTGTATGTTATGTACAAACTTTTAAGTTAGAGTATATTTCAAGTTTATTTTTTATATATTATTAATGTTTATGTTTTATTTGCATTTATAGTTAATATACCGGGTGATTCAGTTTGACTGTCGCACCCCTGTAACTTTTTAATTATTTAAAATAACCCCAACAAACCTTATATTTTTGGAAACGGCGACAAATTCTCTATTAAATGATATGCATTTGTTATCTCTAAGGTGACGTATGTCAAATCCGCGATAGGCAACTGGTTTTTTTTCTTTCTAAATTACACAGTATACATGTTTTTGTTTTTGAATCCGACCATGTATCTATTAAAAATTTATGCATACATAAGAAAATTTTCGAGGAAAATCAGTTTATTCAAATTATAGCAAACAGTCTATTTAACATAACCAAAAACGATCAAATCTTAAAAATCATACTATAACTATCAACGGAAATGCATTAAAAATTAATTTTTAATAAAAATAAAAACAAATGATAAACGTTGACAAAAAAAAAATCGTTTTTAGTCCCGGAAAAAAAGATGTAGCTAAAACTAAAATACTCTAGAGATTTGGGTTATTAAATTAAATTTATCATTTTGCTTTGAATTTTATTTTTGTATTTTTAATAGAGAATTACATTGTCACATTGTATACATCAAAATTTGAATCTTAAATTTATACCTTTCCAAGAGGAAAGGGGGGTCCGTTGTATATTGCTTTCCTCTTTTGCTTTTGCGTTACAGTAAAACACGGACAAAATATTTATTTAAAGGGTACCAGGACAGTGATCACATATTGCCGATGTTACAGTTTGCGTTAAAATAGTGAACTTACACATTTTTGATCGTGTGAATTTCGAATATTTCTTGGCGAATATGATGAAGTGTTTGTTTATGATTGTTGGGCAAAAATAGAATTAAGAGTAGTTCATGATTAATCTAATTTAGGAGTATATACCACTTGACTCAAGCTGGAAACGATCACTTACACGAATAACATATTGAGTACGCTTTTTTTATGTGTGTGTTGCCATAGAAAACTAATTTTAAATTTTCGTGTAATGCACTTGATTTTTTTCCATGTAACACTTTATTTTCAATTGATAAGGTTTTAGAAATGCTTTGAATATTATTGATCATGTTCTGGTGATTTTGAAACATTATTTTTTATAAGCTATTAGAACACTATGTTCCATTTTGTGAACCTCTAATTTAAACTAAATTGCACTAAACGAAAACTATTCCATAGTTATAAGTTATAACGATATCACATGCCTGCGTTTGCCGTTCATTATATTGCATGAAATTTGAACATAAAAATTATGTGCTGTGTTGAAAAATAATATGTACAGGAACCAGAGAGTCGAACCGAAATTTATTTAATTCCTGTTTACAGTTACGTTTCGGGAATATGTTTTTTTTTTCCGGTTTCGGTTTGGCGAAAAATTCCGGTTCAGTTCCAGTTCGGTTCCGGCTCGAATAACAAGTTAAAATGAAGTCTGATCATTCCATTTCTTTTTATTCTTCGTTTTCAATTTTAGAATTTGAAAAAATATAAGAACTCAATAAGATTAAATAGGTTTATTAACAAAAACAAAATATAATTCAAAAATATAAAGCAAATTATTCAAAAACGTATTTTATTTATACAGGGTGTTTCTTAAATATTGCGAAAAAATTCAGGTGGTGATTCCTTATCGAAAATTAAGGGGGGGTTTTCACATGAAATGTTTTTCCTTAGACGTCTCCTTTCGGAGTTAAAAATTCTAATAGCGGCAATGGGATTATATAGGATTTCTTTTAATAATTCAATTTTTAAACGAAATTTGTAGGTAAAAACTCAATTGGCGTGCAGAAATAGATGCAATAATAAGTATAGCAATTAAAAAATTAGTAAAATGAAGGATTAACAATTGTTATTAGCTATTAATGTTTAAAAAACGTTTACGGAGTGCTTATTTCCATGGTAGGCATGCAACCCATGATACACACAGTGTATCATGGGGTGTAGGCATGTAAGGAATAAAACACAAGACGTTATAATAAACGTATTTTTTAATGTCCAATGAGTAACTGAAAACTGAAAAGTATTGATTCATCAATTTAATTTCATATTTTATCACAAAATTACATTATTAATCCCAATCATTGCTATTAAGTTCGATGTAGACCAATAATACAATGCACATTTTCTTAAAAATTAAAAAAATAATTGTATTTAACTTAACTTATGAAATTTACGTATGGTAATAACTTACACAACTATCACTAATGTCTTTTAAAATCTTGGATCACAGTTAAACACTCTGAACACGCAAGAAAAAAATAAAATATGAATATTCCCTATGCGCTCCATACAAATTATTTGAAATCTGGAGGTCGCAGCCTAGTCGCAAGCGAAACTCGACCGTATATACACCTTAGCCAATAGAAAGTTGTCCTACGCGTGTCCCTACCCTGGTTATAAAGGTACCCTACTGCCATGAAAAATTTAAATGTGAGTTTACTGTGGCGTCAAGACGTTTTAAAGTATTTTTCCAGTAAAAAATAGTATATTCTACAACAAGTGATGAAAGTTCGTGAGATTTGCTCACTCGCTGCTTTGCGGCTCGTGAGTAAATCTCACCTCACGAAAAAAACTGATTTCATCTCGAGCCGTGAATGCTATTTTTTCTACGAAGTTAAAATCATACTATAAAACGAACGTTAATGTTAACGAACCAAATTAAAATTGTTATGTATAATTAATTAATCATTTAATTTCCATAGCGACACCACCACACTGACATTGACATAAATAAAATTATTACCTGCAAACGAAATATATTTATTATTAATTTTTGTACCATTCTTAGGGTTTTATACCGGGTGTAACTGAAATCAGGCTCACCCTCTTTTTTTTCTTTAGTTTTGAATTTAGACAAATAAAATTGTAGACATGTAACATTTGCAAAAAACTGGATTATTTGAACAGGGGTACACTTTTGTTTCACTTCCGGTTTCGCCGGAAATGGCCATAACTTTGTTATTTTAAATGGAACACCCTGTATATTTTTACAGTTTTGGAAAGAGGAAACGATTTTGGATACAACTGTACCATTTTGGTTAATTTTTATAACCTCAAATAATTTTTTGACAAAAATTTAATTTTTTATTAAGTGTGCCGTGACCCGCATAAATTGAATTTTATTATGTCGAAAAGTGTCGGAAAAACGGTTTTGTAAATTTTAATTGACATTTGAGCTGCTTTAATAGACCTTAAAGGTGGCGAAATTGGTTTTTTGACAAAAAATCAATTTTTTTAAATGGAACGATGGTGGCTCATGCGGGTATTTAAATAGAGTATTTTCTGGCGAATTCAACAACCTGGTATTTTTATTAGGAGCAGGCATTAAAAATTTCAAATTATTGTAAGATTTTGGTAAGATATCCTAATAATCAAAGTTGACTGTGCCAAATGGCAACAAAACAAATGCTTTTTTTGTGTTTTTTTACAAAACCGTTTTTCGGACACTTGTTGACAAAATAAAATTTAATTTATGCGTTAATTTATGCGGGTCACGGCACACTTAATAAAAATGTTTATTTTTGTCAAAAAATTATTTGAGGTTATAAAAATTAACCAAAATGGTACAGTTGTATCCAAAATCGTTTCCTCTTTCCAAAAATGTAAAAATATACAGGGTGTTCCATTTAAAATAACAAAGTTATGGCCATTTCCGGCGAAACCGGAAGTGAAACAAAAGTGTACCCCTGTTGAAATAATCCAGTTTTTTGCAAATGTTACATGTCTAAAATTTCATTTGTCTAAATTCAAAACTAAAGAAAAAAAAGAGGGTGAGCCTGATTTCAGTTACACCCGGTATAAAATGCTGCATTGAAATTAAATTATTTGATAAGAATATTGACACAATTTTAGTTTGTTATGAGTTTAAGCTAAAAAAAATTGTAAATTTTACAATTTGATTTTGACATTGACATTATTTTCGCCACTAGAGACGAAAGTCAAACTGCATGAGTACAAAAAACACTTTTTTTTTCTATTCTGAAAAATTTAAAGTGTGTAATTATCTTTAACCTTTTTCAGGTCTAATTGCTGTAAATAAAAATTTTGACGAAGTCCAAAAATGGATTGGAGAACGCATGAACAAAGACCAGAAAATTGGAGCAGCCGTAGGAAAGCTGCGGAATTTTATTATCGAACCTTTTATACCTCATAAGGACAACGAAGAGGCATACGTGTGCATTTATTCGCACCGTTTTGGTGACACAATATTGTTCTATCACCAAGGCGGTGTGGACATCGGCGATGTCGACTCGAAAGCCGTTAAACTAGAAATACCTGTAGGAGAATCGACGGATCCAGCTGCCATCGAAAAAGCACTGCTCAGCCAGATTCCTGCTAACAAGAAGTCGATGATATCGAATTTTATAAGCGCCCTCTATAAATTATATGTCGATTTGTATTTCACATATCTGGAAATCAATCCACTGGTTGTTACGGATAAAGACATCTACATATTGGATTTAGCCGCTAAGTTGGATGCCACAGCAGATTTTCTTTGCAAACCCATTTGGGGCGAAATTAATTATCCTCCACCATTTGGACGTGATGCATATCCAGGTAAAAAAAACTTAATGTAAACATGGTCACAAAAAGCTACCATACGTGAGTAACTTTAGTATTTTAAGAGTTGGACTCTGTTAAAGTAGTAAAGATTATTTAGTCGTGAGTCCTTTTACTGTTAGGTGTAGGCAGTGGTGAGCTGTAGGGGGCTCGCGCGAGCCCTTTGTTAAATTATTCCTTAATTTGCGAGCCCCTTGTTCTTCTTGTTAACCATTTTCTCAAGAAAAAATATATCTCAAAAACATTGTCATTACATACATTTGTAAAGCGACGAAGTCATGCCTATCAAGCAATGACGATTAAATTTAGAATAACCCGTCGCACAATAGAATTTTTTGAATTATGTACAATCACTCGATTATTCACGTTTGAATTTAAAATGCCACTTTTTTCCAACATATAATTGACATTATTTTTTTGTTTTTATTTAACTATGAGCGAGCCCTTTGTTAAAAATTTCATAGCTCACCACTGGGTGTAGGACTGTTGAGTTGTGTTGTGCTGACTTTTTTACATGTTTTTCTGTCTTGTGCTAACTTTTTTATGTCTTTCCATTTGATGTTTCTGTCCTCTGCTGCTTTTTTAACTTCGTTGAGTCAGGTTTTTCTCGGTCTACCTCTTTTGTCTTTTCCCAGTGATCTTGCTTCATAGGCTTTTCTGGTTAACCTTTCTTCTTTCATCCTATAGGTGTAACCCAACCATCCCAACTGCCTTTCTTGTATTTTTGTTTCAACTGATTTGATCCTTTATTGTTTTCTATGTTTCGTTCCTGATTCTATCTTTTTTGGTTTTTCCTTGGATTTTTCTTAGAAATCTCATTTCTGCTGCATTCACTCGGCTACTATTTTTATTAGTTTGTCCACGTTTTACTTCCGTGTGAAAGTGCCGGAGTTAGTACCTTTTTGACCACTTCCACTTTTGTTTGTTTTGGTACTTCTCTATTTCCAAAAAATGTTGTTCTTAAACTGTTAAATATTCTTCCCACATTTCCTGTCCTTTCGCTTTTTTCCTTGTCCATTCCTCCATTTTACTCTATTATCACTCCTAAATATTTAAAGTTTTCTACCTGTTCCAACCTAAGCCCATTTAAAGTGATTTTATGTCTTTTTGTTCTCTGTTGTAACGACCATAGTTTTAGTTTTTCTGGTATTTATTTTCATATTAATTTTTTCCAATTCCAGGTTTAGAGTTTCTAAATTATGTTGTAGATTCTTTCTGTTTCCGCAACTAAGACCATGTCGTCAGCAAACATTAGCTCCGTTATGTTTATTTTTTCCATGTTCCAGTAACCTAGGTGAAACGGTCTCATCTTTTGTTTTACTTCTTTAATCACCCCATCTATAACTACTGAGAATAATAATGGACTGAGCACGCATCCTTGTTTTAAGCCCTCTTTTGTTTCAAACTCTTCCGATTCTTCATTTTGTGTTCTTACAATATTTACCGTTTTTTCGTACATCGCTTTTATTATGTCAATTGTTTCTATTTTAATTCCCTTCCTTCTTAGGCCTCTCCATTCGTCTTTTCTTTTGATTTTATCGAATGCTTTTTCCAAGTCTATAAAACATAAATGTATTTCCTTGTTTTTTGTTAAGCTCTTTTCTATTGTTTGTCTTAATATGAAGACTGGGTCTTGTGTACTCCTTTCTCTTCTGAAACCGTATTGGGATTCTTCTAGTGTGCTTTCTATTTTTTCTTTTAATCTGCCTTCCATTACTCTTGCCAGTATTTTCCTTGGTACACTCATTAATGTTATTTCTCTATAGGTAGAACAATCCCTTTCTTGTATAATGATAAGATTATTCCTTGTTCGGCAGTTTAAAAAATTTAATTACAGTGAGCTCGCGTTATAAGCAACTAACGGTGGCCAATTCCGATCTAAAAGTTGCTTATAACGTGAAAGTTGCTTATATGATAGAAATAGAAACGATTCAATTTTTAACATAAATAAATCTTGTTTTTAGTAGTAAAACTATAAATAAAAGTTTACACCATAACAACGCGATCGTTGTCGCGTTGCTATGGTGATCTGTACGTACCTATGTCAAACGAAATACGCGCGTGCCACGTACCTTTAGTCGTGATCTATGTACTTATACATCTCTCAAATAAAAAAATATGATGTGATTTCATGGCAAGTATACAGAGCGGATGAAACGGCCTTATTTTACAAGTGTTTACCGGACAAAACTCTTGTTCATACACGTTAAAAAAATATTCCTGGGAGAAAAATATCTAAGCAACGAGTTAGGTACTATTATACCGTGTGCTAATTCCACCGACAATCATAAATTGAACTTATGGTCTTTGGTAAATTATATAAAGCCAAAAAAATTTAGTAATTTAACCTACGAGTTTATTATATTATTATACAGCGTCATTCAAAAAGTCTGCAACAAATTGAAAAAAATGTATTATTGATTTCTCAGAAAATTTTATTCCTGATAAAAGTTGGTGCATGGTCTAAAACTAATTTTAAGATGAAAAAAGTTCAATAAAAAATCATAGGACGCTAGATTTTAGCGACTTTTTGAAATATTCGCAAGAATAAAGTGCTCTTATTTTAAGAGAAACAAAAAAACTATTTTAAAAAAATATTTAGAATCTAAAAATAAGCCTAAATTTAAATTTAGATCGTCACATTCTAATTTTTATTTTTTAAGAAACTTAAACATTAAAAAAGTGCAACAAATAGAACCATTTTTTATTATCAATTTGTCAGAAAATTTTATTTTTGTTAAAGTTGGTACATACATGGTCTACAACTAATTTTAAGTTGAAAAAAAGTTGAATAAAAAGTCAGGATATTTTCCATTTGTTGAAGACTTTAAATGTTGAAACTTCTTAAAAAATTAGAATTCAAACCTAGTTCGGTTTTTAGATTCTTAATAACTTTTTTCGATAAAAATAAAATTTTCCATTTGTTGCAGACTTTTTGAATGTTAAAATTTCTTAAAAAATAAAAATTGAAATTTGACCGTCGAAATTTAAATCTAGCCTTATTTTGGGATTTTTAAAAACTCTGTCCATAATTTTTTTTGTATCTCTTAAAATATTTCAAAAATCACTAATATCTAGTGTCATATAATTTTTTATTGAACTTTTTTCATCTTAAAATTAGTTTTAGACCATGCACCAACTTTTATCAAGAATACAATTTTCTGAGAAAAAATAATAAAAAACTTTTCGATTCGTTGCAGACTTTTTGAATGACGCTGTATATTAATAATCTCCTAAAAATAAAACGATTGTTAAAAAATCTATTGTTAATCTAGATTTCACACGATATTTTACTGCTCTTTTAAATAACCTGAATGTTAAAAAAAAAACTGAAAGTGCTTTATCACTCAAAATTTTCGTAAAAATGTAAATATTTTGGAAACTGTTGACTTTAGACCCATATAACCTTTTACATTTATTAAAGAAAATTTTGAGAAAAATTCAAAAATGTAAAAATATACAGATGTTCTATTCAAAATTTCAAAGTTTGAGTCCGTTTCCGGTTGAACCGGAAGTCGCATTGCAACCTTAATATTTCCATCGAACCCGAAAAATACCATAACGCTCAGATACAAGATTTCATTGTTATATGTTATATCTGCAATAGTATTTTAGATATTTGTATTTTTAACTGTCACACTGACAGTTGCTTATATCGTGTACTTTGATACGATAGTTGCTTATATCGAGTGTTGCTTATAACGCGAGTTGCTTATATCGTGGGTTGCTTATAACGGGAGCTCACTGTATCACCATTTTATAGCAAACAAAATCTGCTAAAAAATTTTCCTTGGGCATTTTTGTGTATTAGCTACGACAGTTGAGTTTTAAAATGTTGGTCGATTTCAGTTTTTTTTTTGTTATATCACGCAAGCCATGGAATTTTTAAACCAAACAACATCTTGTTTAAAATATACTCCTAAAGAGCTATATTTTGTCCTATTTAACCAACCTTATAATTATTTACGGATATAGCAATAGCGTCACATCGAAAAGTGAAACACCCTGTATATACACGGATAATTTAATTGATTTGTTATTTAAGTGTAATATATTTTCTGCATTTTAGAGGAAGCCTACATTGCGGATTTAGATTCCAAATCTGGTGCCAGTTTGAAGTTGACAATTTTAAACAAATCAGGACGCATTTGGACCATGGTCGCAGGTGGTGGAGCTTCAGTCATCTACAGTGACACCATCTGTGACTTGGGGGGAGCCAGCGAACTTGCTAATTATGGAGAATATTCTGGTAAGCCATTTTTGTCAGGGTTTTATGTCTTAAATTAAAAACAAATAATGTTTCAGGTTATGTTGAGTTAAGAATATTGTAATTTTTTTCAAATTTTAAAGGTGCACCTTCAGAACAGCAAACATACGAATACGCGAAAACAATACTTTCGTTAATGGTTCAAGAGAAACATCCTCAAGGAAAAGTATTAATAACAGGTGGCGGTATCGCCAACTTCACTAACGTAGCAGCAACGTTCAGGGGCATCATCACGGCACTACAGGAATTCCAGCAGAGACTGATTGACCATAAAATTTCCATTTTCGTAAGACGTGCCGGGCCAAACTATCAAGAGGGTCTGAGAAGAATGAGAGAAGTAGGCCAGAGCTTAGGTACAGTCCAATATATCTATTTATCTTTCCATTTAAACATACAGGGTGTCCCCAATTCGAGGCTAAACGTGAGGTCTCACTTATGTAAGAACTATGAGGTCACCTAAATTTGGGCAAAGGCATGAAATTTGGTGGTGAATTAAAATCTGAAAATAAAAGAAGGTACAGTGAGCTCGCGTTATAAGCAACCCACGATATAAGCAACTCGCGTTATAAGCAACACTCGATATAAGCAACTATCGTATCAAAGTACACGATATAAGCAACTGTCAGTGTGACAGTTAAAAATACAAATATCTAAAATACTATTGCAGATATAACAATGAAATTTTGTATCTGAGCGTTATGGTATTTTTCGGATTCGATGGAAATATTAAGGTTGCAATACGACTTCCGGTTCAACCGGAAACGGACTCAAACTTTGAAATTTTTAATAGAACATCTGTATATTTTTACATTTTTGAATTTGTCTTAAAATTTACTTTAATAAATGTAAAAGGTTATATGGGTCTAATCTAAAGTCAACAGTTTTCAAAATATTTACATTTTTACGAAAATTTTGAGTGATATAGCACTTTCAGTTTTTTTTTAACATTCAGGTTATTTAAAAGGGAGGTAAAATATCGTGTGAAATCTAGATTAACAAAAGATTTTATAACAATCATTTTATTTTTAGGAGATTATTAATATACAGCGTCATTCAAAAAGTCTGCAACGAATGGAAAAGTTTTTTATTTTATTTTTCTCAGAAAATTGTAATCTTGATAAAAGTTGGTGCATGGTGTAAAACTAATTTTAAGATGAAAAAAGTTCAATAAAAAATTATATGACACTAGATATTAGCGATTTTTGAAATGTTTTAAGAGATATAAAAAAAATTATGGACAGAGTTTTTAAAAATCCCAAAATAAGGCTAGATTTAAATTTTGACGGTCAAATTTCAATTTTTATTTTTTAAGAAATTTTAACATTTAAAAAGTCTGCAACAAATGGAAAATTTTATTTTTATCGAAAAAAGTTATTAAGAATCTAAAAACCGAACTAGGTTTAAATTCTGAGGGTTAAATTCAAATTTTTATTTTTTACGAAATTTTAACATTCAAAAAATCAAAAACCATTAAAATCTAGTATCATATGACTTTTTATTAATTTTTTTATCTTAAAATTAGATTTAGACCATATACCAACTTCATTAGGAATAAAATATTCAGAAAAATCGATAATAAAAAACTTTTCCATTTGTTGCAGACTTTTTGAATGTTAAAATTTCTTAAAAAATAAAAATTTGAATTTGACCGTCAAAATTTAAATCTAGACTTATTTTCGGATTCTACATAACATTTTTCCTACACAATTTTTTTTAACTCTTAAATTAAGAGTCCTTTACACTTACAAATATTTCAAAAATCGGTAAAATCTAGTGTTCTATGACTTTTTATCACACTTTTTTTGCCCTTAAATTAATTTTAGACCATGCACCAACTTTTATCAGGAATACATTTTTTTGAGAAATTAATAATAAAAATTTTTACATTTGTTGCAGACTTTTTGAATGACGCTGTATAATAATGTAATAAACTCGTAGGTTAAATTACTAAAATTTTTTGGCTTTATATAATTTACCAAAGACCATAAGTTCAATTTATGATTGTCGGTGGAATTAGCACACGGTATAATAGTACCTAACTCGTTGCTTAGATTTTTTTTCTCCCGGGAATATTTTTCTTACGTGTATGAACAAGAGTTTTGTTCGGTAAACACTTGTAAAATAAGGCCGTTTCATCCGCTCTGTATACTTGCCATGAAATCACATCATATTTTTTTATTTGAGAGATGTACAAGTACATAGATCACGACTAAAGGTACGTGGCACGCGCGTATTTCGTTTGACATAGGTACGTACAGATCACCATAGCAACGCGACCACAATCGCGTTGTTATGGTGTAAACTTTTATTTTTAGTTTTACTACTAAAAACCAGATTGATTTATGTTAAAAATCGAATCGTTTCTATTTCTATCATATAAGCAACTTTCACGTTATAAGCAACTTTTAGATCGGAATTGGCCGCCGTTAGTTGCTTATAACGCGAGCTCACTGTATTCAGAAAAAAGTAAAACAAAAGATTTTTTTGTTTCATTTCCCCTTTTTTTTAATAACTATTTATTTCTATGCTGCTATAATTACATTTTGTAATAAACATTTAGTGTATTTTTGAATTTCATCATCTTTGTTGTTTCTCATAAACACCATATTGAAAAGGCAAATACATGTTTTTTAACTCAAAAAGGCCCAATTTAACCCTGGAAAAAAAATTGATTGCTAAACAGGGTGTCCCAGTTAACTTGTACACTGTGAACAGCATGGGGATCTCATAAACGGTAAGAGATACAGAGTTGGTTAAATGGGTGAGAATGATCTATGATTAAGGAATAACTATTCCATGAAAAAAAAATCTTGAAAAAAATTTGCAGTTTTTGCGCTATTTGTAAAAAAGCTTTGTATACCAGGTGTTAACCACCAGCCGTGAACATAGGGAATTAACATTGGTTTTAACTGTTTTTCGGATTCCTGCTCCCCAATTGAATTTATATTAAAATTAATGGCAACAATAGAAAGATAAAATTATTACGCATCATTTGAGACCATTAATAAGCTTAAATGTTTAATATTTAGTTTATAATTAACAAGATGGTTTACCCGGCGTTGCACGGGCGATTACAATTTTAATTACTGTTTTAACTTGAATAAGCCCAATAATTCCAAATCATACACAAATGACATACTCTGATCAATCATCTTTTCATTTTCTTATAATTCCTTAAAAAATAACTATTTATTGCTTAAAAATTGAATAATAACTCAAATTTATTTTCTTTCGTCTTGTTTCAATTAAAAATGTACTGATAAAAATAATACTTCATGTACATTTATTACTAATTGTATACAAAACAATCTTTACTTGTAAAATACACCGCGCCGTATCGTGTTATGACCAGGTATTTGCCGACGTAAGATCGAATCCTGTCCAAGTAATTTTTTTTTTGTTTTAAATTGGTAATATGTGCTTGTACTTAAAGTTTGGCGTTAGATCTGCAAGGTCCTAAATAGTAACTGTGCAAAATTTGGTCCCGATCGGTCAACGGACCTAGGATTGTATAGCGAACAAACAAACAAACACACAAACAAGCTCTTTTATATATATAGATATAGATATTTTAAAATTGCATTCATTTTACAAATATAAGTAGCCATGACATTAGTTTTCATTAATTTTTTTTATTATCTGTCAATTTTTAAATCAGCGAGTTATTTCTTTAACCATTAAAACTCTTCCTCTATTATAGTTTTTTTTTCATTTTAATCAAAATCGTTAAAGAAATAACTCGCTGATTTAAAAATTGACAGATAATAAAAAAAATTAATGAAAACTAATGTCAGATTGACAGTCATGGCTACTTATATTTGTAAAATTAATCCAATTTTAAAATATTAATTATAAACTAAATATTAAACATTTAAGCTTATTAATGGTCTTAAATGATGCGTAATAATTTTATATTTCTATTGTTGCCATTAATTTTAATATAAATTCAATTGGGGAGCAGGAATCCGAAAAACAGTTAAAACCAATGTTAATTCCCTATGTTCACGGCTGGTGGTTAACACGCGGTATATATATTATTGAACAATCGTTTTATTTTGTCTAACATCGCTACTAAAACAGTCCTAGTAACAAATAGCACTGAGATCAGTTTCTATATGAATATTTTGTTAATTTGTTAATAACAATATAAGATCATTTAACTAATATTCATAGGACATTATTAAATATTACATTTTTTAAATATAATCAGTTTAGTAATTTTTTAATATTTCATTTAATAAAATACGAATATTCAGGGCCGGATTAAGCTTTTTTGGGGCCCTAGACAAATTTTATTTCTGGTCCCCTAGTACCATAAATTAAGCTTTTGTATTGCACTTGTGTGCTGTATATAATTTTTGTATTCAAGTTAGTCGGTCTTTACTGGGCCCCTCAAAATAGGGTGACCAGAATAAGCTATGGCCAATTATCAAATTTTTGAATGTTATCCCTTGTTAATCTATGATTAAGGAGTAACTATTTCATGAAAAAAAATCTTGAAAAAAATGTTTGTGCTATTTGTAAAAAAAACAAAAAAATTACGTTTTCGATTGTTGCTTATAACTTGCTTATTTAAAATCATACTCAAAATATTTTTCGATATTATTAGGACACTTTTTGAGTAGAATTGAAAATAGTTAATAAATTTTACCTATCTTCATTTGTTTTTGTTATTTTAACATCAACTTTCTTATTTTAAATACGAGTCGTAGTTGGCTATGACACCATTAAAAAGAATTTTTTTTTCTCGTTTCATTGATGTATGGGTTGATACGTTTATTTTTAAAATAAGCAAGTTATAGCAATATTATTGTGTTTGTTAAGTTTAAAAAAATCGACCTTTTTCAGTTTTTTCAAAATATTTCAAAAAGTTGATGACGTAGGTCAAATTTGAAAATGGCATCAGATTTCCCTTTAAATTCTGCACAAATTTGCTAATTTAAACGTTTCTGTATCTCTAATATTAACGGAGTTACCCATACAACAGGTTAGAAAAATGGGCACCCTGTATATATATAATTTTAAAAAAAATGGTGGTCAGAAAAACCTACTTTTTTTTTAACATGGTGGCGCTTAACGTGTTAACTATGCACAGTGTTTTGTTTTGGTGCACTGATACGTAACTTTGTTTTTTTAAATGAAACACTGTTTATTTTGTAAATATTGGTTGCAAAATTTAATTCTCTTTCAAAAACATAAAAGATGTTTAGTACTTGTCTTATTGTCAGAAGTCGTACAAAACAAATTAAAGTTTAATTTTTGTTCGCCTAAATGTAAATCGTTAAATAGTCACATTAAAAATTAGTTTTTGTTTAATTCAGTTATGTTGCATAGACCTATCTCATTATGTATTATCCTATTCATTTTTTGATACTATATACAAAAGTATCATAGCACCCCATTTCGAATACTGCTCTAGTATTTTATTTCTGGCAAACACTAATGATTTAGACCGGCTTCAAAAATTGCAAAATAGGGCTATGAGAATTATTTTACACTGTTCCAGATACACCAAAATTACTCTGATGCTGGATACTTTACAGTGGCTTAGTATTAAACAACGGATAATTTTTAATACGATTATTTTCATTTTTAAGATTATAAATAACCTGCTTCCAAATTCTTTGTTAAAATATATAACCCAAAACTCTGATGTTTATAACTATCCGACTAGAAACTGTAAAGACTTTAAATTGCCGTTCAGGACACGAAATTACACTCAAAATTCTCTTTTTTATAAAGGACTGAAATTTTACAATGATTTATCAAGTGAACTTAAAAGTGAAACTAATATTGTAAGGTTTAGACGTAAGCTCAGTAGTCATATTAAGGAAAAGTTTTAAATTTTATATATTTATATATGTACAGGTAATAAAAAATTTAAACATAATTAGCAAATCGCTAAATAAATTACATTATTATTATTGATTTGGTTTTAATGTGTATTGAATCATTTTAGGCATTCCGCTGTACGTTTTTGGACCGGAGACCCACATGACCGCCATTTGCGGTATGGCATTGGGCAAAAAACCAATACCAAAAGAAAATAACATAACAGAGTTTGCCACCGCAAGTTTTTTGCTTCCCGGAGGTCAGACTGATAAAGCTCTGAAACCAATGTGTTCGGAAGCTGGCGAAGACGTCGTTTGCAGCAAGAAATCACAAGTACGTGAACATTTTTTGCTGTTTTATTTTCCGGTTTTTCTTGTTTTCTTTCAGGTGGTTTGGTTCTGTGGCATTTAGTAATTGCTACTTTTGTATCTTTACTTTTTGAAGTTTGTATATACCTGTACACTTACTTTCTTTTATTTATTTTCATTGCTTTTTGAGCTTTGTATATATATATTATTGAACAATCGTTTTATTTTGTCTAACATCGCTACTAAAACAGTCCTAGTAACAAATAGCACTGAGATCAGTTTCTATATGAATATTTTGTTAATTTGTTAATAACAATATAAGATCATTTAACTAATATTCATAGGACATTATTAAATATTACATTTTTTAAATATAATCAGTTTAGTAATTTTTTAGTATTTCATTTAATAAAATACGAATATTCAGGGCCGGATTAAGCTTTTTTGGGGCCCTAGACAAATTTTATTTCTGGTCCCCTAGTACCATAAATTAAGCTTGTGTATTGCACTTGTGTGCTGTATATCATTTTTGTATTCAAGTTAGTCGGTCTTTACTGGGCCCCTCAAAATAGGGTGACCAGAATAAGCTGTGGCCAATTATCAAATTTTTGAATGTTATCCCTTGTTTAGAATAAGGAACAACTTTCACTGAATTTTCTGAACCTATGTACACTATTGTTTCACTTCCGGTTTCGCCGGAAATGACCCTAAATTTGTTATTTATTTCAAATGGAACTTAATTTTGACATTTTAGGAAAGATGAAGCAATTTTGATTACAACTGCATTATTATAGGTAATTTTTATAAAGTCAAATAATTTTTGAAAAAATTAAACTTTTTATTAAGTGTGCCGTGACCTGCATAAAATAAATAATTTTTATTATGTCAACAAGTGCCCGAAAAAAGTTTTTGTAAATTTTAATTGACATTGGGTTGATTTTAATAGACTTTAAAGATTTATTAAATGAAATAAGTTCTAATATTTTTATTGGAAAAATATAAATTAGGACATTTACGCTTTTTTTCCTTAATGAAATATGACAAAGGACAAAAGGTTTAATTGTAGGGGACAAGTACTCCCAAAGTAGGACTGTTGGTCACCCTACCTCAAAAAAAGCAGGCCCTAGATATTTGTCTTCTTTGTCTATACCATACAGAGTGTCCCAGATAACATTTCCAGCATGGGGCTCTCGCTTATTATAAGAGATATAGATTTGCTTGAATTAGATCATTTATTTTTAAGTATACAGGGTTCTCGTTTTTCGAGGGCCGCTATGGGGATCTCGTAAACGGTAAGAGTTACGACTTCGGTTAAATTAGAGCAGGGGTCGGCAACCTTTTTGATAAGAAGGGCACCCCGAATAGCTAGCTTATGACAAAGGGCACTTTTCATTAATTTCCCAAGAGCTAATAGTGCGACAATGAGCGCGTCATTGGGAAAGTGGTGGGTTTACAAGTTATTTTACGTTAGTGGCGGGCACTTTCAAAATGCCCGCGAGCACCACGTTGCCGACCCCTGAATTAGAGCAAAGTTGTATGTTCAGGTGTTTAATAATTTGATGCAAACAGAACTTATCTAGCTCTTTTAGTTTTTGAGATATAGGGAAAAAAGTAAAAAAGTGGATTTTTGTTTTTTTCCCGTAACTTTTTCATTTGATGTCAAATTTCATTTCTGTTAAAACATTTTTTGGCCACTTTTTGCAAGGAATCAAATTTCCCAATTATATTTTCCGTGCGACGTTTCGTTTTTTTAAAACCATCATCAGGTCAATTTTATCTTCAGTTTGTAGAGCATTTTTTTCTGAATTCGACAATGTATAACAGTTGGCACTTTTTTGAAACAATTGTTGTTAAAAATGGCAAAAACAAATATTTTATTTAAAACAAATTCTAATCGGCATGGTAAATAATTGTCTTTGTCCCTTTTTCCTTGAAAGTAGGTGAGTAAATCGTATGAAATTACTATTAAAGGGATTTAATTAAAAAAATAGGTATTAATAAATATGTTAGGAATGCATTAACATTGTTTACTTATTAGCAAATATTTTTAGAATATTTTTTTCGGCTAAGTAATACATTTCTCTAAAATGTGTATTTAATCCCTTATTTGACATACAATTATTTGTAACAAAATTTTCGTATCAAATAATATAAGTGTTCATAGTTTACAAAAAACGTCCAGAAATCTGTTTACGCTTTTTGCTTACCGGTGGAATGGGGCTACTTGGGACAGTTTCAACATTTAAAAACGTGTACCACGTTCATTTTTTAATTAAAAACTTTGAATTTTTTTATGTAATTGGGTGAGGCGCCAATGAACAATATTCTATATATAAAATAAATATACAGGGTGTAGACTCGGATCACGCAACATAGCAATTTCAATGGTAAAATTTTAAAAGTCGTATTCTTGCTCCCCTAATTATTTTAGAAAAAAAGTGCAAATACGTTTTTTGTAGAGAAAAAAATTCTGTATCCATAAATGTAATCAATATTACTTTTTCGTTTTCTAATAACTGAAAATTAAGCAATTACAAAACGCGTTTTGACAAAAATCTGTAGTGCCTTGGAATTATGATATGACAACTGCCCAGCCTAATGTCACTTATACTGTCACTTTGACGTGAAGTTTATTCATAATAATCATTTTTATTGTATCTTGGAATGAAAACATAACTAACTGTATAAAATAAATGTTTGATAAAATATAAAGGTTTTAAGAATGAATTTCGCGTCAAAGTGACAGTATAAGTGTCATTAGGCTGGGCAGTTGTCATAGCATAATTCCAAGGCACTACAGATTTTTGTCAAAACGCGTTTTGTAATTGCTTAATTTTCAGTTATTAGAAAACGAAAAAGTAATATTGATTACATTTATGGATACAGAATTTTTTTCTCTACAAAAAACGTATTTGCACTTTTTTTCTAAAATAATTAGGGGAGCAAGAATACGACTTTTAAAATTTTACCATTGAAATTGCTATGTTGCGTGATCCGAGTCTACACCCTGTATATGTATATATACAAGATACCAACAAAAAAAACTTCCTGTCCCAAGTAATACTTAAGACCGGGCAACTTGGGACACATATGAATTTCAGTAGTTTGACTTAAGTTTAGCCTATAAAGTCCTACTTGGGACAGTGATATTATATTTTTTATATTAAATTGATCTTTCACAATTATCCAGCATGAAAAAAATATCGAAAATGAAGAAAATAAAACTTTAATTCGCAAGTTACAAAAATTTTAAACTAAACGATATTTTGATTGGAAAAATTTAAAAAATTGTACTACCGCTGTTCAAAAATGATTGTCTCATTTGTAAAAAAGTTGTTCAAAGCAGGATTCAATATATTACTTGAATTAAAAACTAATGAGACAATCATTTTTGAACAAAAGTTTTCACCAAAACGGACAATCAATCATTTTTGAACATAGGTGTATTAAATAAAAAAATGAGATAAGTTATTCAAGACTTAATATTAAATGTATATTTTCAGAACAAAAGTACAAGAGAAGTTTTAAACAGTTCTTAATTCGGCCATTTTATATTAATTAAAAAAATGGATGTAACAACTTACCGTTTTGTAGTAATTTCAAAAACTAATTCGTTTTTTTAAGCTTATATGATACTTTTAAAACTCTACTAAGCAACTTTGATTATCTCAAAAGTGGACAGTTGTAAACAAAATTTTTAGGTGAGAATATCATTTTGTCCCAAGTTTACCCTATTGTCCCAAGTTGCCCTATTCTACGGTATCAGAAGTCATTAACGCAGATAAAAGGCATGACTCGTTATTTTGTGTTACAAATTGTATGCCAAATAAGGATTAAATACACATTTTAGAGAAATTTATTACTTAACCGAAGAAAATATTCTAAAAATATTTGCTAATAAGTAAATAATGTTAATGCATTCCTAACATATTTATTAATACCTATTTTTTTAATTGATAATTTCATGCTGTTTACTTACCTGTTTCCAAGAAAAAAGAGATAAAGACAATTATTTACCATGCCGATTGGGATTTATTTTAAATAAAATATTTGTTTTTGCCATTTTTAACAACAATTGTTTCAAAAAAGTGCCAACTGTTATACAATGTCGAATTCAGAAAAAAATGCTCTACAAATTGGCGTTAAAATCAGATATAGCGTCCATAAGAAAAAATTGACCTGATGATGGTTTTAAAAAAACGAAACGTCGCACGGAAAATATAATTGGGGAATTTGATTTCTTGCAAAAAGTGGCCATGGAAATGTTTTTTTACAGAAATATAATTTGACATCAAATGAAAAACTTACGGGCAAAAAACAAAAATCCACTTTTTTACTTTTTTCCCTATACCTCAAAAACTAAAAGAGCTAGTTAAGCTTCAAATTATTAAGCACCTGAATATACAACTTTGCCCTAATTTAACCGAAGTCGTAACTCTTACCGTTTACGAGATCCCCATAGTGGCCCTCGAAAAACGAAAACCCTGTATAAGAACAGCTACAATCCATTTTTTATAGTATTACAAAATTTCTCGTACTTCAGAAGTTATAGCAAAAAATATGAAGATTTCTGTTTCCTCTCATAACTTTTTTGTCTTAATCATTAAATTAATTTTATTGTGCCTTCCGAGGACTTTTTTTATGTAGAATTTAACAATTATTTTAATTATTTTTTTTATCATTTCGTCTTTGAGATATTAGTCATATTACCCCTAATTTCATTTTTTCTAATAGGTCGTCAAGTTGACTTTGGAACAATCAAATGTGCTTTTTTCCCTTTTTTTAACGACATATCACTTGCCATATGTATAATGTATAAATAATTCGGAAAATTAGAAAAATCGTATTTTACCAATATTATTTTAAGTTAGGTATGAACTAGCTTAGAATTATATTGATCACATACGGTTTTTCTTGATTTTCTGAGTTATTTACAATTATAGATAGGACATGTGATTATCATTAGAGAGAGGGAAAAAATGTGCTTTTTTTCCAATAAAATATCACTTGCCATATCTAAAATTATTTTAAATAACTCAGAAAATCAAGAAAAATCGTATTTTACCAATATTATTTAGTTAAGATATTAAACATGTTGAACGAACAAGTTGGCGTTGGAAAAGTTAAATGTGTTTTTAATTCCCCGACACATCACTTATCATAATATCTGTTAAAATAAATAACTTAAGAAATCAAGATAACAACCATGGAACATGAATTGAAAATAGCTAATTATTTTAGAGAAAAACATTTATGGATTGAAAGTCTTAATTGTGAAAGAAGAAATAATATTTTTATAATATATGTTCAGTTGTCCATTACGTTCTAAACATAATTGTGATCTGTGTAGTTGCCTTTTCTCAGGATATAGTCCTAACTACATTTGCTTAGCTTTAACACAGTTTTTATGGCAAAGAATGTAGCCTCAACATGTCGATCATTATTTGTAAATGTCGCCGTAATTATAACAAACTTACTACGAATACTATCGAATTAATGACAATATTATGAAATTCTCATAAATGATACTGTGGATACTGTCATTTGGCATTTAATTTTTGATTCTCCATAGATAGCTTGACAAATAATTTCTTTGATATTGGTAAAATACAGTTTTAAAAAAAATATTGCAAGTAATATCAATTGCAAAGCCAAACTAGACGGCCCTTAAGAAAAAATAAAAAAATTAGAAGTAATATCTCAAAAATGAAAAGTGATGAAAAAAATCTAAAATTACAATTACGTTCTACAATAAAAAGCAGGGCTTCGAACCGAAACTGAACCGAAAACCGGAAAAAACCGTTATTTTTGTCGGAACGAAAACCGGAACGGAACCGAAAAAAAATATCGGTTTATTACGGTTCGGTACATGTTCAACAAACTCGCACGTATATTATCATCATATGTTATAAACTTCCATTTCCAATTATTATACCAAATAAAAACATTTAAAAAAAAATAAAAAGTAATCACTCGGAGCTGAACCGAAAACCGAAAAAAAACGTTATTTTTTCCGGAACCGAACCGATATATATTTTTTTAATTGAACCGGAACGAAAAAATTACGGTTCGAAGCCCTGATAAAAAGTACTTTCAGAAAATACAAATAAAATTGATTTAATGATTAAGACAAAAAGCTATGAGAGAAAAAATAACACCTGAAGTAGGGGAAATTTGGTACTTCTAAAAATTGATTGTAACTCTTCTCATACTTGGGAATAATTCATCTAATTTAAACAAACCTGTATCTCTTATAATAAGCGAGATCCCTATGCGGGTAATGTAAACTGGGACACCCTGTATACAAAATCAGCATTTTTTATTAATCTAAAGATACCCTTAACTTTGTATTTTCCTTAAAACACTGCTCGTTATGTCGTTATGTCCAATTAATTGTAGATTATGCATTAGTCTAAAATTTGGTTGGTTTAAATTAGAAACCTAAAAAAAAAGGAAGTATCTAAGCCTGATTTGCAGTTATATCTGGTATTAAGATTTCTTATTTTTATTTCCAGTTAGTTTGATATGATTTTTAAAAAGCTTTGGGCTTTTATTGAAAGCTATCTTTTTCTAAACGAATTTTTAATTTAATAAAAATTTTATGGCTTTATTTATAAAAACTTTTTGAGGTAATATTTAAAAAAAGTAGCAACTTATCTTAGTAAAGTAGCTCTAAACTTTTCTTCAAATAATTAATTGTTTTTTTACTTTTTCTTTTATGCTTTTATGATTTTGATTTTCCATCTTATTTACATTTTCAAATACTTCAAGAAGCAATGATTTCGACCTAATTTCTAATTCTTTAGCATTTTCTGTAACCTGTACATATAATTATTGTTTTATAAGATTAACAAAATTAACCTAATAACAGTTGAAAAACATAATGAATTAACGTGTGCACAAGTAAAAACATGCAGTATTGTTTAGGATGCCGCACCAAACCACATAGAAATTAAGCTGGTCCACCCTATATCGACACAGGTAAATAAACAAATAACCATATCGTTGGTTACCATAAATATTTTTTAACGATACATAATTAAATCCAGTCAATAAAATATATCGCCCACTTGTACAGACTGCTAAAAGTGTTACCAACTTAGTGAGTACGTTGATTTGTACAAAACTTTAGTGGTATTAGAGACAATTGTCTAAAGCTTCTCCTATTTATTTTTTTTGTTATGTTTTTAATTCATAGTTCATTTGATTTTATGTTTGTTTATGAAACAAATAAAAATAGTTGTTGTGTTTTGTTTTCGACTCATAGGGGCTGATTCAAGCTATACATGACTTACAAAAAAAAAACATTTGTTTTTACAAAATCTCATTTGTATTAAAGGCCCTTGATAAAAGCTCCTTTTTTTAAAATTCAGTTCACTTGTTTTTGATACTTCATGCGTATCTACTGAGACAGTTGACAATAATTGCAGTTTTTCGTTCAACCAGTACACAGGGTGATTAAAATTCGAGTTTAATCATGGGGATCTCGCTTGTTATAATAGCTAGAGTGTAGGTTTAAATTTGGCAAAGTTGCTAAATTCGATGTTTATAGATAATCCAAAGAGAAATTGAAAATATCTCAAACGGCATCTGAGAAAATTAGGAAAAACTGGAAAATACGATTTTTGAAAATAGTCTAATCTCCTTTGGAGTGTATGAAATATTTCAAATGTGTTAAAACATTGCCCAAGCAACTTTTTAAGCCGAAGCGGATGGTGATCACAAATTTTTCCTAGATCAATTTGTTTTTGTTTTATGAACACCAACTTCGTTTTTTCTTATGGGCGCAATTTTTGTTATTTACAAATCAAATAGCATTTATTTTTCTAAATCCATTGATGCATCACACATGGTATTTTACTTTTTCTTTTATTGTCAAATTTCAAAAAATACGTTTTAAACAATAACCATGATAAATCAGGTTGGCCAGTCATTGTAGTTTATGTTGTTTCCATGACAATCGATCAACAAACTAAAAGTTTTGAAGGCCTGTTAGTCGTAAAGAGGAGCGGTAAAATTGGGTTTTTATTTTATTTCACAAATTTGGAGAAATGCAGAAAAAAGACTTTTGGTAGATGTTTTTTACTTAATTAAAAGTTTTCCATAGTAATGTTTTCAGTTACCTACCACTTTCACAAGGGGCTGAAAAGTGTGACCCCTATTGTTTTTTTTATCAAATTTTTGGAGGCTTGAAATTTTGCAATTAATTTTTTTTTGTGAAAGCTTGATTTATTTAGAAACTTTTTTATTGTTTAACTTTTCCTGCAAAAACTACAGTTTTTGAGTAAAAAATAAAGTAAGTGAACATGCACCATTAAATATTTTAAAATAAAACGATTCATTTCGGTGGTAACCATGGTTTGTTTATGTTCATATTGAGGACAATTGAAGGGCGTTTTCATGTTGTACTTTCTTCTTCTTTAAAATGAATAACACAAATGTCAAGATGTGCGATATGCATTTCGTTTATGATCTTCCTAAAGGTGTTTTTATGAAGAAAAATATAATTCCACACCATACGATGATAACAAGAAAACACCTGTCAATTCTGCTCAATATGAACAAAGACAATCCATGGTAACCACCGAAATGAATCGTTTTATATTAGAAAACTAGTGTAGTTACCCAACTTCGCTCTGTGAAATTTGGTCAGGATCGGATGAATGGTATAGGAATGCATAAAGGACATATTAGGTTGATGCATAATTATCCGCCGTTTTTTTTTTTGCGAACTTTTGTTATTCAATTTGTCGTTTAATTGACATTTGTCATAATATAATTCTTTAAAAAGGTTGGGAAATTAATCATGCGCATCGAAAATCATACACACATAAGTCACATTATGCTGCATCACTTCGAGGAAGGATGGAAAACTGCTGAGTCATTTCGCGATCTCTACAATATTTCGGCGAAGGAACGATTAGCGAAAAGTCATGCCGAGAGCGGTTTGTTCGCTTTAAAGCTTAGACGACAAGTCAGGAAAGAATCGATCTTCGGATTTGGTAGAGGATGTCAAATCGTGCATTGCCTCCAAAAACCAGTGCTTCTTCGCCCGCGGAATCGACCGTTTTCCAAGCATATGGGAAGCAGTAATCGACGTTGATGGTGACTACTTTCTCAAATGATAATTGTACCTACCGCTTTGAGTTTGTTTTTCGTTTTTGATTATGTTACATTATAATTTATGTTATATTATAATTTTTTAAAAACGGCGGATAATTATGCATCAACCTAATACATACATACAAACATACATACATACAAATATACATTTATTTTTATATACAGGGTGTGTATAAATTGGCGGAAGCGCTACATGTGACGATGTTCTTCGTAAAATTCCAAGTTGAAAATCTTGATACAAAAATGTTGTACCATGCTTCCTATGACCTCAGGAAGCATTTAAAGAAAAAAAAAATTGCCAACATTGCATACATTGATTTGCGTTTGGACATTTTTTTTATCAGCAATTTTTACTTAGGTATTTACAATTTTTGTACGAACTAAAAGCCTTCAGTTCGTAAACATGGCTGCAAACTTTTGGGTATCGTAAAACACAAACTAGAAATAATTACGAGAAAAACAGAGATGACTGCTAATGATAATGTTGCCATTTGTATTATTTTCATTCAAATCAGTGATTTACATATTTTCAACACCAATTTTTGAAAGGAAGAACACAATATCTAGGAAAAAATACTATTCGAAATTTATTTTTATTCCAAACTGCAGCTTTTTCATTTGCAAGTATTAAATAATAACGCCTATTAAAGGACTAAATGTCAAAACTTTGAGGACCTCTTGCAGACACAGCAAGCATGGTACAACATTTTCGTATTAAGATTTTCGACTTAGAATTTTACGAAGAACATCGCCACTTGTAGCTCTTCCGCCAATTTTTACACACCCTGTATATAGATTTAATGGTGCATGTTCACTTTTTTTTTTCATTTGAAAACTAGGTTTTGCAGAAAAAGTTAAAGAATAAAAAAAGTTTCTAAATAAATTAAGCTTTTTAAGAAAAAAATTTAAATTGCAAAAATTCAACTCTCCAAAAAGTTCTGATTAAAAAACCAACAGGGGTCGCTTTTTTCAACCCCCTGTGAAGGTGGGAGATGATTAAAAATACTACTATGGAAACCTTTCCATAAGTATAAAACTTCTATCAAATGTCATTCTCCATACATCGCCAAATTTGTGAAATAAAATAAAAACCTAATTGTAGGTACCGTTTCTTTAGGCGGGTGTAACTCCGAAAGGAGACGTCTAAGGAAAAAAAATTATATTAAAGCCCCCCTTAATTTTCGATAAGGAATAAGCTCCCGAAGTTTTTCGCAATATTTAAGAAACACACAGGGTGTTTCATTTTAAGATCTGGAAGTTATTATTTTCCCATTATTTGTATTGGAAAATTGTGAAGCGAAAATTAAATGGAACCTTTACCTGAAATTAACTGTTCATAAAATTTTGTTTCGGTTTTTGAATTGTATAGTTTTTCGTTCTGGTTATGGTTTCGGTTCTTTTAAAAATTACGGTTAATTTTGGTTTTCACTTTGGTTCCGGTTCGACTATTCAATTTAACCCTTTCAGGTGTGTGGGTTCATTGCGAAACCACACTTTTAAAAATCCCTAGGCAAAAAGTATAGCGGTTTTTACGGGTATCCACCCGTCAGTGTGCTCTATAGAGTATTGCCAACTGTCAATCTGTAGCGTAAAATTTGCTTAAATACATTCAGTAGCCAATGGAATACATCTTTTAGCCGGTACTTTACCAAGTTGATGAAATAAAAGTGATCTATGTGAAAAAAAGTGACTAAAAGGCCGTTTCAGGTGACATTTTTTGCTTGAATCATTTCAATATGTTCATAAGAAAGTACTTCTTATAAAAGTTTGAAAAACTTTTTAAAATTTTTTCTCAAAATTATATGGTTTCATTATGAAACCACTATGGGTTTTGGCACAAAATTATTTATAATTTCAGTTTCACTACATAATCACATGATATTGTTTAAATAAACCTTTTTTTTTTGCTAAAAAAACATGACTATTTTCATTTTATATTCTGTGCTTGAAAGGGTTAAACTAACTTATAGGTGTGCAAAAAACAAAACAATTGGTACGGTTAAAAATTATTTTTAATGATGCTGCTAAAGATTATACTTTTTTTTTCTTTATTCAGTAGTTAACAAGATATGAAGAAAATACTGACTTGGTGGACACACTGAATAAAAAAAATATGGTTATTTGTACAGGGTAGACTATTTTCGATGCCCATACAGGATATCTCGGTTATTATCAGAGATATTATAAAAAAAACTAAATACCTAGTCTCGATTTATTTTTTCGAGACAAATTCATTGCCGTAAACAGATTTTTGGTATTTATTTAATTTTCGAAATATAGCCAAAAACGGATTTTTGTCAATCTTCAAAAATGTTAAATATCTCGTTTAAACGAAAAGATAGAAAAAACTTTTGAGACATTTTTGTGCTTAATAAGATAGCAATGTTCAATTGTTTTTTACTCATATCAATGCAATATTACATCTAACTTTCTTATTTTAAATGGCAACCATAAGCAAATTATATATTTTTGAAAAGTGCAAAAAATAAGCTTTCGATTCATGTCAAAGCCAACTATGGTTGCCATTTAAAATAAGAAAGTTAGGTGTAATATATCAATATTTGTATAGTAAAAAAAAATTGAACATCGCCATCTTATTAAGGACAGAAAACCATGCCAAAAATGTTTAAAAAGTTTTTTTGTATCTTCTTGTTTAAGCGAGATATTTAACATTTTTAAAAAGAGCCAAAAATGGTGTTGGCTATATTTCGAGTATTAAAAAAGATATCAAAAATCTGTTTACGGCAATGAATTTGTCTCAAAAAAATAAATCGAGACTACGTGCTTGTTTTTTTTCTATCTCTGATAATAACCAAGATACCCTGTATGGACATCGAAAATAGACCACCCTGTACACTAAGTATTTTAAAGAACAGTCAGTGTAATTAGAGTAATTAAAGAGCTCATAATAATTGTATATTACAGCTTAACTACCAAATGCGATAGTGAAAGTTTTTATTGTAATTATTGCAAAGTGACTAAAAAGTTGTAAAGAATAGTGTGCAGAATTATGCACTGTATCATACTGTTACGCTTCTCAGTAAATTTTAGTGGTCTGTAAAATGTGGTGCGTTTTTAATTAACCGAACGCATGAAAAATCCTTGGTTTAATTTAGAATGATACACGAGTCCTGCATTTTTTTTTCCGTAATTGTTTGCACTCACGTGTCACGAAATTGCACAATGCTTCGTTCTGATATCAACCTGAGGATTATTTATGCACAACATGCAAATTTTTTTTAGGTTCCAGTCGAATTATATGTCCTGATTTTGCATGCAAATAAAATATAGGAAGGTTTGTTTGTATTTAAATTTGAACTCATGTTTTTTTTTAAGAGCGATTGCCCAAAACGCACACCGCCAATGTTCACTTTGCAAACCAAGTCCATAGTTTGGGGCATGCAGACAAGAGCCGTTCAGAGCATGCTCGATTTTGATTTTGTATGCCGCAGAAATGAACCCAGCGTTGTTGCCATTATTTATCCGTTCACTGGCGATCACAGACAAAAATTTTACTGGGGACACAAGGAAATACTCATAAATGGTTAGTATTTAGTCAGTTAACTAGAAATAGAAGTACAGAGTGGTCCAAATTTAAGTATCTTTAGGGTATCCGGGAAACTATGACGCCCGTTCAATTAAAACCCATCTTTTGTTGAAAAAAGATTTATTTCAAAAGACAATTAATAAAAGTTCATTAAGGTGTGTATCCCATTGTGTTTTTAAAATACCCGTGGCTGCTGTTTGAAGAATTCTTTCACAGCTGTCTGTACTTCTGTTGTACATGTTGCTATTGTCAAACCCGTAAATATACGTTATTCAGCCCCGTTTTAAAAATTAAGCCAATTTAAGACTAATTATTTATTATCTTTGTTATCAGGGGAGTAACAAAAAAGTTTTTTTGCACAAAAGTTGTTAGAATTTATTAGTTATATAACCTACAATTATTTTTATATGCACAGAGTATTTAGTTTTCGAGGATCAATATGCTACTTTACTATTTCAAATAGAACACCCTGTATATTTTTACGTTTTCTTGTAGATAAATTAATTGCCTTTAAAAAATATTAGGCATGTTTTTGTCTCAAGTTAATATTTCTATAGTTATTATTTTGGTGGATGCGTGGGTCAAAAATTAAGTTAATTGTAAGATACATTATTTGTTATCTCTGTTGTTAGGGTAGTTACAAAAAAGTTTTTACCACAAAAGTTGTTGGAATTTATTAGCTATACCGGGTGTAACTGAAATCAGGCTCACCCCCTTTTTTTCTTTAGTTTTGAATTAAGACAAATTAAATTTTAAACATGTAACATTTGCAAAAAACTGGATTATTTGAACATAGGTACACTTTTATTTCACTTCCGGTTTCGCCGGAAATGGCTATAACTTTGTTATTTTAAATGGAACACCCTATATATTTTTACATTTTTGGAAAGAGGAAACGATTTTGGATACAACTGTACCATTTTGGTTAATTTTTATAACCTCAAATAATTTTTTGACAAAAATTACATTTTTTATTAAGTGTGCCGTGACCAGCATAAATTGAATTTTATTATGTCAAAAAGTGTCAGAAAAACGGTTTTGTAAATTTTAATTGACATTTAGGCTGTTTTAATAGACCTTAAAGGTTGCGAAATTGGTTTTTTGACAAAAAATCAATTTTTTTAAATGGAACGATAGTGGCGCATGCGGTTATTTAAATGGAGTATTTTCTGGCGAATTCAACAATACCAATAACTTGGTATTTTTATTAGGAGCAGGCATTAAAAATTTCAAATTATTGTAAGATTTTGGTAAGATATCCTAATAATCATAGTTGACTATGCCAAATGGCAACAAAACAAATGCTTTTTCTGTGTTTTTTTACAAAACCGTTTTTCGGACACTTGTTGACAAAATAAAATTTAATTTATGCGTTAATTTATGCGGGTCACGGCACACTTAATAAAAAATTAAATTTTTGTCAAAAAATTATTTGAGGTTATAAAAATTAACCAAAATGGTACAGTTGTATCCAAAATCGTTTCCTCTTTCCAAAAATGTAAAAATATACAGGGTGTTCCATTTAAATAACAAAGTTATGGTCATTTCCGGCGAAACCGGAAGTCAAACAAAAGTGTACCCATGTTCAAGTTATCCAGTTTTTTGCAAATGTTACATGTCTGAAATTTCTTTTGTCTAAATTCAAAACTAAAGAAAAAAAGGGGGTGAGCCTGATTTCAGTTACACCCAGTATAACCTGCAATTATTTTTAATTGCAGAGTATTTGGTTTTCGAGAATCAATATGCAACTTTACTATTTCAAATGGAACACCCTTTACCCTGTATACCTATTTTTACGTTTTCTTGTAGATACATTATTTGCTGATAAAAAATATTTAGTATGTCCTATGTCTAAAGTTAATATTTCTCGAGACATAATGAACAGTTCGCAGAGAATGTTCGTTTTGTAAATAAATACACATTCCGAGAGAAGGCCACATATTGCGAGTAATAACAGAAATATGAAAATAAATTTAAAAGAATATGGTTTCGCTGAGAAACCAACCAAAAATCCAAAACAAATCCAAGAATAAAAACTATCCGTTTTTACAAAGTTTCTATGGCAAAAAATGTGGCATTTCCACATATTAAATTTTATTTAGTTGTAAATGTGCCCAAAATTATATGATAACAAATTTTGCTACAAAGACTATCAAATTACAAAACAGTTCTATAAAATAGATTATAGCTCCTCTCATACTAAAGAATAATTCATCTAATTTAAGCAAACCTGTATCTCTTGTAATAAGCGAGATCCATACTGAAAATGTTATGTGGGTCACCCTCTATATGAATTTATATCACAAATATCGTCGAAAAGTGTTGGTAACCAAAGCAAGTGGTATTGGCTGCTCATCAAATGTAAATTATTTTTAAAAAATCGCATACTTCCTAATTATTAATTACAAAAAAAAATATCATACGGTCAAAGACAAAACAGAAGATAATCGAAAAAAGTTGTCGTTGGGTTTTCAAAGCCACTGTGATTTGTAGAAAAGTTTTATGCAATTTATTTTATGAAGATTTAACAAATATATAATTAGATTATGTAACTCATGATTTCCAACAGTTTTTGTGAAAGAATTTTTTTTGTAACTACTAGCTAATAATTTCTAACAACTTTTGTGAAAACAACTTTCTTGTTACTCCCCTAATAACAAACATAATAAATAATTTGTCTTACGATTAGCTTAATTTTTAACCCGATGCATCCACCAGAATTTTTCTTTTAAAAACCAAAACCCGACACAGACGGCCTGTGCATACAAAAATTACCCGACAGTGAAAGGGTTAAATTCTGAAAACATCGCACCACTGTTCCCTATAGAAAACTAAACTTCACTTAACATGACAACACAGAATAACTAACGGCGGTATGCATAGTCGTTCGCCGGAGGAGCTACCGGTATGCCGAGCAGTTTGTGTTTCACAGTTGTTCGCCGATGAGAATTTTCTCAGCACACTGCCGACGGCTGGTGCAGAGCTGGCGGATGGAGGTGGTGGAGCGCCGATCAGTGCACAGTCTTTAGCTGAGTGGTACATGCGCAATACTTGAAAACTCGACATCTCCAGGTTACTGAATATTGTTGCAAAATGCAAATTTATATTTATTTTTGACATCGGTTTTTTATCATTTGAATATAAATTTTTTTCATCGGCACTGTAGGATTTATTCGATACAATATATTATTTAAATTTTACAAAGTCGACTAAACTTCGATTGTACAGGGTGGGCAAAATTCGATGTTTTAATAGGGAATCTCGGTAACTATAAGAGGTATCAAAAAACGGACCGCGTATCCTCGATCTCTTTTTTCGAGAAAAAGTTAATGGTGAAAACTAAAATTGGTTATCGTCTTTTGTTTTCGAGTTATCGCCGATAACTCGATTTTTCGTTTTATCGCCGATAACTCGATTTTTCGTTTTATGTATTTCGCTTGTTTATGAAAATTTAAAAAAATTATTTTGACGTTCTCCAGGCACTTTTTTGATAAGAATGCAGTGGCATAGTCAATTTAAAAAAAAAAAAAATCCAAAATTCGAGTTGTGACATAAAGTTGTATTTTTTTAAATAGAACCCATAGTTGGCTATGACCTATTTAAATTCCTTATTTTTTTGTCATTCCAAATATATACTGTGAAAAGAATAACAAAACAAGGTGTAAAACCTTTTAAAACTCATTTAGTACAAGTTACGAAGGTTTTGTAATTTGTTGTTGTGATAAACATTATAAATATATAAAAATAAGGAAAACGATAAAGTCGGAATCTGCAGTATTGTAGTTTATTGTAGTTTATCTTATGTTCAAATATTTGTAATGTTTATCGCAACAACAAATTACAAAACCTTCGTAACTTGTACCAAATGAGTTTTAAAAGGTTTTACACCTTGTTTTGTTTTTGTTTTCACAGCCTACTATAATTTTGTTTAAAAAAAAACCTAAAAAACCTCCGTAACTTGCGTATTATTGAAAATAAATACATCAACCCTTATATATTTGAAATGACAAAAAAAAAGGAATTTAAATAGGTCATAGCCAATTATGGGTTCCATTTAAAAAAATACAACGTTGAGTCACAACTCGAATTTCGATTATTTTTTTTTAAATTGTCTACGCCACTGCTTTCTTAATAAAAAAGTGCCTGAAGAATGCAAACAAATATTTTTGTTTATTTTCATAAACAAGCGAGATGTAGTCATATTCACCTTGATTATTTCTCCAGGCATTTTTCTGTGTTCATATTTAATAAATGTTCATATTATACAGGGTGATAGATTGAGACCGGTACTTAAAAAGATATGAAGAATGAAAAAGGGTATGGATCTGAAATTTTGGTTATGACCATAATGGCATCTGATCTGTTAATTGAAAATATTTTCAATAGGGCGACACCTCCGGAAATACCGGAAGTTGACGTCTACTTTCTTATTTCAAATACAATGGTCTATTTTTTATTGCGTATTTGGATTTAAAACGTTATTTTAGAGGGACTTTTATTAGCATTCCCTATACCTAAGTGCAGTCATTTTTTAGATTTTTGGACTTTTTTGAAAATTTTTTGATTTTCATCGTGATGCTTAATATTATATATAATAATAATTTCAATGAATAGAATAAATTGTTTTGCAATTTAGAAGAGCGAAATCTGCTAGTATTCGACCTTTCGACTTAAGTGTGTGACAAATGATGAAACAACGAAGTTAACATCTTCGGATATTTTAATGTCCATCCTCAGCGGTCAATTTGATTGGTAGCGCAAGACTCGGGTTTAAAATACTATGCTGTACAAGCTACATTAAAAATGCACAACCATTCGTTCGCACTTTCAATAATCTTGTGATATTGTCTATGAATGTAAAATAAATTCAAAATATTCGTGGTTAAATACTCTTGATCTTCCATTTTTATGGATACTTCAGACAAACGCAATAAAAGTGGTTTACAGTTATTAATATTGGCATTTGTTGTCATTTTTAAGGCTTACTATTTAAAAATGTTGCAATTTCTCTTAACTATATCAAAATTCTTAATAACTCGAAAATTGTTGCAGATAGGTATAGGAAACGCTAATACAGATTGATGCAAAATGTAATTTTGCATTAGAAAATGAAAAGAAAGTTTGGGCATTATATTTGAAAAAAACGAGTTTTAGTTGTCTGAAGTTGTATTTAAAAAAAATAAATGTTGGACACCCTGTAAGTAATGCATCGATTGCAAAAATCTCAGGATGTACTCCAAGGTTTCTTCTAGGCAAGGTCTAAATTGAAGCGTTTTTTCTTCAAAAATGGCGGCGTTAGATAATATTAAGCATCACGATAAAAATTTAAAAAAATTCAAAAAAGCCCAAAAATCTAAAAAATGACTGCACTTAGGTATAGGGAATGCTAATAAAAGTCTCTCTAAAATATCGTTTTGAATCGAAAAATGCAATAAAAAATAGACCATAGTATTTAAATTTAAGAAAGTAGACGTCAACTTCCGGTATTTCCGGAAATGTCGCCATATTGAAAATATTTTCAATAAACAGATCAGATGCCATTATGGTCATAACCAAAATTTCAGATCCATACCCTTTTTCATTCTTCATATATTTTTAAGTTCCGGTCTCAATCTATCACCCTGTATATCTTGTGTTGTTATTTTCCTGCTGGATTAATAGCAAGTGTGCAAAATACTGTGTAAAATTATGGATGTCTTTATTTTTTTAACAAATATTATTTTAATTGCGATCCTATTGTATCGAAAGTAAATGAATTATAGTATTACAAGTAAATACATAACCCGTTTGGCATTAATGGATTCAAATATTATGAAATCTCAATTATTTCTTACATTATTTTCTTAGTATAATTAAAATTGTTTATAAATATTTAAAATGAATGAAAAAACCATAACATTTAATATTTATTTTGATTTCAATGTATTTTATATAATTAGATATTATTATGCACATCATTGTATGTATACAACGGTAATAAACTACAATTTACAAAGAACTTGCAACGAATGTATTACAGGAAATTATAGGGTAATCTTAAAAACTTTAATTAATAAAGAAAATTAAGATACATTTCTAAAGATTAACAAAAATCTTACTCTTTGGTCAACCAGTTAAAGAGATAATTAATAAGTGTGGAAATCATTATTTCTTAAAACTTGCTTTAACAGCACTGTTATCAAATACATATTGGGTTTGAAATGAATTTTGCTTTAAAGTTAGAAAAACTGCGGTCATTTACCGCATGCTAGATAATGAAGCAAGGTTTTATCACGTTATCAAATTCGCTAATTGCTATTCTGCGCATGCTAAAGTGACATGTTTTTTAGTGCGCTAGTCCAACGCTTCACCGGAGAACACTCCAGCCAGCGGCTCACCAAAAGTTGTCTCTGCAAGCAAGGTGTCTGGGGGGCGGTTGGCGCAGCGCTGGCTGGAGGGTTCTCCGGCGGTTCCTCCGTCGAACGACTGTGCATACCACCGTAACTGTGTTAAAATAAATTTATGTTTATTTTACATGGTTTTATTTGAAATTTGTATTTAATGTTTTGTACATGACTATATGACAAGTTTATATCAATTTCTTACATACTCTTATGAGAAAAATATATTTATTTTGTAAATACTTATATGAGAAATGTATGTTTATTTATCACTGAACAAGTGCAAACATAACGTTTTTAGGTTAAGTTTCACGTTTAGCGGCAGAGTTTTATCGATTAAATTTAGGGGTAACTTGACCGGTTTTTAACTACAGTTGACGCACCCGTGCAATGCAGCAAGCTTCGCTTGTCGACTTTAATTACACTTAAGTAGTTAAGCCGGAGTGGTGCAATATAAAAAGCACATGGTGACAAAGACAAAAAATGTGATAGTATTGTTTAATTTAATTCCTTGCAGTATATAAGAAAATGGACGATGCTATGAAAAAACATCCGGACGCCGATGTATTAGTAAATTTTGCCTCATTACGTTCTGCATATCAGAGTACCGTAGAAACAATGGAATATCCGCAGATACGAACAATAGCTATCATTGCGGAAGGTATACCGGAAAACATGACCCGTAAACTCATCAAGCTGGCACATGAGAAGAAAGTGTCCATAATAGGGCCCGCTACCGTTGGGGGTGTCAAACCTGGGTGTTTCAAAATTGGCAACACTGGTGGTAAGTACATCAATTAGTATTTAACTTGTCATCAATCGCTAAGTGGTTGATGTACTTTAACACATTCACTGTCCAATTATAACGCGCATTCGGAAATACGGCGAGACTTTTTTGTGTCTTTTTTTAAAGAAAGGGACAAATAAAAATACTAGAAATGTTGTTGGAATACTTATTATAATATTAATCGTAAATTGTAATTGTTATGTAATTTGATTTGATTTGAGAGCATAGTATCTTTTGTGAATGCGTAATAATTGTAAAGCAATTGTAATTTTTACGTTTTTGAATGTGTTTGCTGATATGTGAACAGAGTTTATTTTAATTTTATAACTTCTACTTTATTTATTTTAATGAAAATTTAAAAGTGAATTTTTTATGCTAATCTTCGACAATTCACTTATACCGCGGTTATCATATAACAAGGATCGGATACACCCCCTGCCAACCGGCTTTCACTTTATACAGGGTGTCCCAAATTCGAGTAAATGTATGGGGATCTTGCTTATCTTAAGAGCTACGAGGTCGGTTAAATTAGGGCAAAGTTGCGAAATTAGATGCTTATTAAATACCTGCAAAGAAAATATTCATAGCTGTCTTAGTTTAAAAGTTATCCAAGAAAAACCAAAAAAATTGCTTTTCGTTTTTTTTTGTCCTATTTCCTAAATTTTTTAAGATATCGACAATCTGAAAGCACTTCTCCATGGCAACTTCTTACGCTCTATATTTTGAGATAACATAGAATTTTCAACAACGTTTTTTCTATTCAGACCCATCATCAACTTCATTTTTTTAAATACGGTGAAAAAAAGTATTGATAAACTGTTGAAAATTAAAAAGCATGCCATGAGAAAACAAAATTATGTGTACATTATGACATTTCTCGAATTCCTTAAAAAGTGTTGATTGTCATATTTAACCCCTTGAACGTTACATTAAATTCTTGGGTTTATGCATTCGACAATGTCGCGGCGGCAGAGGCTAACCTTTTTTTATGTTGCTTCTGTAATGAAGCTGTGAGTTGAAAAATACAACAATTAGGCTGTTCTCTATCAGCTCCTCAAAAAAATTAAATTTTTTGTTACAAAAATCATACGCTAAAACCACGCCAACCCAACTTACCCAAATCTACCTGCATAAGATTTTTGGGTCAAGAAAAAAGAAGACTTTTGGCGTCGGTGACAAAGACCAACCTACTTTTTGTCTTTTTCCAACTTATAGCTTCAACACAGAATGCACGTTAAAAAAAAATCTGCCTACGCCGCCTTGATACTGTCGCGTGCATAAAACCGGCTCTAACGCGCGATCAACCGAAGTTATCTGCTTTCGCGTGTACAAGGCCTCTAATCGTACAGCACGGCACAAACGCGATAAAACCGCTCGAAAACAGTTTGTAGAACAAGGTCAACGGTGCAAAAGCGGTAAAAATGCCCAAATTTAAATCGTAGAGCCTCGGCATTAGCGCGAAAAGAACGCCCGAACCCAGTTCGTAGAGCACAGTCAAGGGGTTAATAAAAAAAAGCACAAATTCGAAGAATTTTTAGCTGGTTGCAAATTATACCGTTAATCACAGTCATACTAATGTCAAAGTGACAGTTTTAACAGAACAAAAAAATAAAAAAAATGTTTTGTATTTATTTTGCTTTTTTTTTGTACAAGATTATTTAATTCAAAAATTGGACAAAATGAGTTTTTCTCAAATTTTTGTAGTAAAATATCATTTTAGATATTAAGTGTCATATATCATTGAAATCAAAAGACTAAATGCTATCCGACTATAAGATTAAATTTTTTTCGCCGTATTCAAAAAAATGAAGTTGATGATGGTTCTGAAGAGACAAAACGTTGTTGGAAATTCTATGTTATCTCAAAATATAAAGGGTAAGAAGTTGCCATGGAGAAGTGCTTCCAGATTGTCGATATCTTAAAAAATTTAGGAAATAGAACAAAAAACTAAAATCAATTTTTTCAGTTTTTCTTGAATAACTTTTGAACCAAGACAACTATGAACATTTTCTTTGCAGATATTTGTTGAGCATCTAATTTTGCAACTTTGCCCTAATTTAACCGACCTCGTAGCTCTTAAGATAAGCGAGATCCCCATACATTTACTCGAATTTGGGACACCCTGTATACAGGGTGTCCCAGATAGCATTTCCAGCTATCTTCCTTATTATAAGAGTTACAGATTTGCTTAAATAAGATGAATTATTCCCAAGTATGAGACAAGCTACAATCAATATTTAAAAGTACAAATTACCAGTACTTTAGATGTAGCAAAAAATATGAAAATGTTGAATTTCTTTTTTCTCTTTTAACTATTTGTTTTATTTGTTAGGTAAATTTAATCAGTACTTTCTTGAGGTACTTTTTAATGTAGAATGTAACTGTTATTTTAGAATTTTTTTATCACTTACCATTTTTGAGATATTACCCCTAACTTAATTTTTTCTTGTGGACCGCTATGGAACAGTTAAATGTGCTTTTTTTCCCACTTTTTAATGAGATATTACTTGCTACATCGACTTTTAATAAGTCATAAAATCAAGAAAAATCGTGTTTTACGAATCACTTATCAAGTCATCTATGAAAAAGAAAACAAAAAACAACTAACTAAGTGTCAAATGACAGTATCAATTGTCCTCAGTTTAATATTAGAATTTTATATTATTGTAGTGGGATTCGATAGTTTTTGTAGTAATTATCATAATTATGGCCACATTTAAAAATAACGAAAAATTTGACATGTTATTGAGATAATACATTGCCATAGAAACTGTGTAGAAGCTGAGCTAATATACTTCGAGCTGTATTCCGAGAGAAGGCAACAAAGTGCGTGTAATTACAGAAATTTGGAAATAAATTAAAAATAACATGATTTTTTCGAGACACCAACCAAAAATTGAAAGCAATTAATCAAGAATTAGAATTATCTGTTTTTACACAGTTTCTATGGCAAAGAATGCAGCATATCCCTGTCAAGTTTTTTACAAAGACTATCGATTTACACAAAAATACTATACATTTCTAATAAATGATACCGCAGGCAAATAATACTGTCATTTGACATTTGATTATCTGTTTTTTGTTTTTATTTTCAGATAGCTTGGATAAGTGATAAGTAAAGTACGATTTTATCTTGATTTTGTGACTTATTTATAAAAATAGATATAGCAAGCAATATCTCATTTAAAAGAGAAAATAAAAGCACATTTAACTATTTTATAGCGAACTTCGCGGCCCGTAAAAAAAATTAAATCAAAAATGGTAAGTGATAAAGATTATCTAAAATAACAATTAAATTTTCCAATAAAAAGTACTTGAGAAAGTACTAATAAAATTGACCTAATGAATAAAACAAAAAAGTTACGAGAGAAAAAAGAAATTCGACATTTTCATGTTTTGCCATAACATCTGAAGTAGTACGAGGAATTTTGTACTCTTAAAAATAGATTGTAGCTCCTCTCATCCTTATAATAAGCGAGGTCCGCATGCTGGAAATGTTATCTGGGACACCCTGTATATTATCAAAACCCACTTACCATTTTAATAGTGTACGGTAGAGTTCTGCAGTCGGGTCGGGACCCGCGGGTTACCCGCAAAGCAGGTCCTTGTATATTCAATTTTGCGGGTAGCGGGTATTACATACTGAATTTTGCGGGTAGGGGGTCCGGTAGCGGTCCAATAGTACAGGGTGGTCTATTTTCGATGCCCATACAGGGTATCTCGGTTATTATCAGCGATAGAAAAAACTTAGTACGTAGTCTCGATTTATATTTACGAGAGAAATTGATTGCCGCAAACAGATTTTTGATATCTTTTTTAATTTTCGAAATATAGCCAAAAACCGATTTTTGGCATTTTTCAAAAATATTAAATATCTCGCTTAAACAAGAGATAGAGAAAAATTTTAAAAGAAATATTTTGCATCTTTTTTTGTCCTTAATAAGATAGCGATATTCAACTTTTTTTACTCATACAAATATTGATATATTTCACCTAACTTTCTTATTTTAAATAGCAACCGTAGTTGGCTTTAACATAAATCGAAAGCTTATTTTTTGCACTTTTCAAAAATACATAATTTGCTCATGGTTGTCATTTAAAATAAGACAGTTAGGTGTAAAATATCGATATTCATGTGTAAAAAAAAATTGAACATCGCTATCTTATTAAGGACAAAAAACCATGCCAAATATGTCCTTAAAGTTTTTCTCTATCCTTTCATTTAAGCGAGATATTAAACATTTTTGAAAAGTGCCAAAAATCGGTATTTTGCTATATTTCGAAAATTAAAAAAGTTATCAAAAATCTGTTAACGGCAATAAATTTCTCTCGAAAAAAGAAATCGAGACTACGTACTTGGATTTTTTCTATCTCTGATAACAACCGAGATACCCTGTATGGGCATCGAAAATAGGCCACCCTGTACACGATAAAACAGGTTTTCGTTCAGATACGATTTTTATTTTAAATTAAAAATACTGAACGTGTTTGTTAATCATAATGTTATAAAAAGGAAAGGAAAGAAAGGTGAGTAGCAACTCATAGATAAAATAAACTCTAAATCCGACATCTGGAATAAATTTAAATTACAATACAATAATGCGGGTCCGGTGCGGGTGGCGGGTTTGGTGCGGGTCTAATAATCTAAACTGTGCGGTTACCGGGTCAGGTGCGGTTCTATCAAACCAAAATCATGAGGGTAGCGGGTCGGGTGCGGGTTCAACATCAGCTGTGCCGGTCCGATCAATTAGACCCGCGTAGGACTCTAGTGTACGGCCTTTCAATAGTACGTGGTAATTAAAAGGTTGAGAGCCACTAGCCTACACCTTACTTCGTTACAGTTCATGATAATACATTTTTTATTTAGGTATGATGGATAATTTATTACATTCGAAATTGTACCGGCCAGGAAGTGTAGCGTATGTGTCAAGATCTGGCGGCATGTCTAACGAATTAAATAATATCATATCGAAAGCAACCGACGGAGTTTACGAAGGCGTAGCCATTGGTGGGGACCGTTATCCGGGGACAACCTTCATGGATCATATCCTCAGGTATAAACAAATATCTGTAGTTTTTTATCGATAAACAAAAGAAACATCTGAAACAGTCTCTTATTTTTTAATTTTCCTAGGTATCAACAAGATGACAGTATAAAAATGATTGTTCTGTTGGGTGAAGTCGGAGGAACTGAAGAGTATGATGTGTGCCATGCCATTCAAAATAAGATCATAACTAAACCGTTAATAGCTTGGTGTATAGGTAAGTTTGTCTCAGTAACTTGATCTCGTTGGTTTCGAATTGGTTTAAGCATTTAAAGCTTGCATACCTTCACAGTATCAACTTGATACGAACCTTAAACTATGAGTTTTGATTCAAAATTCTAAGAGTAAATTAGTGTAATGTAATGATTAGAAGAATGCAGAACTTTCAGTTGTTTTAAAATTTTAAATAACTCTGAACGGTTCATAAATTGAATTTAAAAAAACAAATTAAATAGAAATTTATATTTTTATTTTAAAATACGAGTTATAAAATTGCCGCATTTGATTTTTGATGTACAGGGTGGTCCAAATTCGATAGGATTGCATGGGTATCTCGGTTAATACGTAAGATAGAGAAACGGTTAAATTACCAAAAATGTGCAGTTTTTTGAGACAAACTCGGAACCGTTTTCAAAAATATTCTATCATTTCTGGTTTTCGAGTTATTAAAAAAAAGTGTTTTTTTTTTGTCATATTAATAATGTGTCATATCTCCGTTATTGTTGTAAATATCGAAAATATTTATGGAGATTATTTTTAGATATTTTTATGTTTAATTTGATTATACTAAAACAAAAATTTTTATGCTCGCCGTTTAAAAGTTATGACACAAACTTACTTTTTTTTAAATGGGAGCGATAGTTGGCTATGAGCTATGACCTATTTAAATTCCTTATTTTTTTCTCTCGTATTTGCTGCAATAACAATTGGAAGAAAAAATGTCGAATATCTCGAAAAGTATGAGTTTTGGGTATAGGACATACTTAACAAAAAATTAAGCTCTCTAATGGTGCCTGTCCACATTAGAGTAAACTACTCTCGATAGCAGCGTCGCCAAGGATATAGCCCCTGAGAGTAACTCGCTATTGGCTGTATCCTTGGCGACGCTGCTATCGAGAGTTGTTTACTCTCACGTGGACAGGCACCATTAAAGACGAATTCGATGACATAAGAAAATACAGGGGTTTGCATTTGAAAAAATTGAGTTACGAGCTGTTAAAAATCATGGAAGTTGCCACCTGTTTATGGACACCCTGTATGTGTGATTCAAACTTTTTCATATCGAGCGAATAGAGCAATGTTTTCTGCATGTCCTTATCAAATTACAACTCTGTACTTCGAAAAATATTTTCAGGAGAATTTTTTAAATAAAGACGACTTAAAACCTTGAAAAATTTTGGAAATTATTTTTTTTTTTAGTGACAATGCAGCATGAAAACCTATAGTATTTTATATTGATGCAGAGCTAAAATAAGGGCAGTTAAAAATATGAAATAAAAAAGTTGCTATTAGTTCCAGAGAGGTATATATTGTGACGGACCGTACTGTACATAGGCCGCACTGTTGTGAAAGAGTACTTATTACTCTTATGTTTATTGTTGATAACTTTGGCTCGTGATCGTCTTTGTAATGTGGTTGGACCCTCAAACGTTGTTTTACGTAGTACACAGGTCTAGAGCAATTAGTACACAGCAAGAACAAATAAAACACAACAATTTTAACAACAAACTCCTTTATTTTTCGACTGGCTGTATGTTTTTCAGGAGTTGGATCTTAACTATCAGTACGACTGTCGCAAGGTTTTAGGTTCCCTGTTGCTGTCCCATTTTTATTGTAGTTGCATCTTTGTCATTCTTTCCTATAAACACATATTTGTGCGAGTAGTTTGTTCTACTTATGATGTACAACTTTATCAACAAATCGTTTGTTGATTGACGAAACCCAAATGCTGACGTTGTAGGACCCAAGTTATGGCCGTAATATTTTAACGTTAACGTGTTTTTACTAAAGTTGAAATCCTCATAACTTGGCGCTTTTGAAGTGTTACTTGTTTTAGTAACTGATGCATCAGCATTCGTTGCAATGTTATTCATTTAAAAGTAAATGAAATAACATTGAAATAAAATAAAATAATAGTTCACAATATGAAAATATTTTTATCGTGTTCGGAAGAAAAAACTGTATCAAATAATGTTTGAATCAACTTTGTATCTCAAACCATTTAGCCACAATCGACCAATTCCGCACTAATGACTCACCCTGTATGTATAAAAAAGTTGAACACTGTCTTTTAGAAAAATATTTACAGAAATATCAAAAACAAATGCTATATGATAACATGAAAATATTCAGTTTTGTTAATTTGAAACAAAAGAAATGTTCAAGAAAATTAGCAAAAATTCTTTAATTTTATTATTTATTTATTTACTGAAAGTTGTGAAAAATTTAAAAATGACATATTTTTCTAAAGGCATCTAACACAACAATATTGAAAATTAATTCAAGACTTTCAAAACGGGAAAAACCAGGACTTATCAATAAAATTTCAGAAATGTTTAATTTTTTTAAACGGAGTCTTTTGTCAAATAAAAAATTACTGGTCCATACTAGTTTATTATATTATGCCATTTTTTTTAAAAATCGACGAGGTCATTGATAGCCAAAACTTAAAAATGTTTTACTACCTTTTAATGTTTTTTTTTTTTGCTTGTGGGATAGATCAAAGTTATTTGTATTATAAATGTTCTTACAGGAACCTGCGCTGGAATGTTTACATCAGAGGTTCAGTTTGGTCATGCAGGTTCGTGCGCTCAATCAACTAAAGAAACTGCGGCATCCAAAAACGAGGCACTGAAAGCTGCCGGAGCCTATGTGCCTGATTCCTTCGATATGTTAGGTAAGTGCAGTCAATAAATTGTTTACATCTGTAAATATTTTGTGTATAAACTGTTTACCACTGTTTGGGATTAGTATTAGAATCTCGCTTAAAGGGGCTACATCCACCTAGGATGGGTAAAAGTAGTGCGAATTTTAATAATTTTTTTGTGAAATATTTTATTATTGAAAAGGGCATGCCTTTTTCTATAAAATTTGATGTTTTAATTAAAAGTTTTTAACAAGTATAGATGCGGTGCGATAGTCACTTCTGTGCCACGATTTTTCGAAAATGACTTTTGCAGGAACCAAAATATTTTGTTTGTTTTTTATCTGAAATCCGTTTTTAAAAAATATTTTCAAAGTAGATAAAAAAAACTAGTACTTGATGTAGCCAATTATTATTTTTCCTATTTTTTTCACAAAATGCCAGACATTAAATATAAATGTCAGATTTTTGACTGAAAATTTTGTTCCTTAAGGCTGGTTTACATTAGTCGAGTAACTCGGCCCAGTACCTCGACCCAGCACTCGACTCGCCTCTCATTTTCTGTTGAGCGTTTACACGACACAATTTTAGTATGACAGTAGTTGGTCGCTTTAATAACAAGTATGACCCGTCGACATCTACGTATACCGGGTGTAAATGAAGTGTGGTATACCCCCTTTTTTTTCTTTACTTTAAATTTTAAATAAATGAAAATTTAGACATATGATATGTGCAAAAAACCGGGCTTTTTGAGCACATGCACACATTTGTTTCACTTCCGGTTTAGCCGGAAATGACCCCAACTTTGTTATTTTAAATGGAACACCCTGTATATTTTTACATTTTTGGAAAGAGGAAGCGATTTTGGATACAAATGCTCTATTTTGGTTAATTTTTATAACCTCAAATTTTTTTTAAAACAATTTAGTTTTTTATTAAGGGTGCCGTGACCTGCACAAATTGATTTTTACTATGTCAACAATTGTCCAAAAAACGTTTTTGTAAATTTTAAATGACATTTAGGTTACTTAAATCGGCTTTGAAGGTTGCGGAATCGGTTTTTTGACAAAAAGTCAATTTTTTAAATGGAACCATGCTGGCCAGATAATAATGTGTCATATCTCCGTTACTGTTGTAAATATCGAAAATATTTACAAAGATCATTTGTAGATATTTTTATATTTAATTTGATTATACAAATTTTAAAAAATTTACGCTCGCCGTTAAAAAGTTATGACACAAACTTACCTTTTTTTAAATGGGAGCGATAGTTGGCTATGACTTATTCAAATTCCTTATTTTTTTGCCATTCCAAATATATAAGGGTTGATGTAGTTATTTTCAATAATACGCAAGTTATGAAGGTTTTTTAGTTTTTTTTAAAAGAAAATTATAGTAGGCTGCGAAAAAAAAAAAAAAGCAAGGTGTAAAACCTTATAAAACTCATGTGGTATAAGTTACGAAGGTTTTTTAATTTGTTGTTGAGATAATTACGAAAATTTTTGAACATAAAATAAACAGCAATATGTATACTACATTACTGCTGATTCCGACTATATCGTTGTTTTCTTATTTTCAAATATTTACACTGTTTATCTCAACAACAAATTAAAAAACCTTGGTAACTTGTACCACATGAGTTTTATAAGGTTTTACACCTTGTTTTTTTTTTCACAGCCTATGATTTAAAAAAAGAGAAACAAAAAAAACCTTTATAACTTAGGTATTATTAAAAATAAATACATCAACTTCTATATATTTGAAATGAGATAAAAATAAGGAATTTAAATAGGTCGTAGCCAACTATCGCTCCCATTTAAAAAAAGGTAAGTTTGTGTTATAACTTTTTAACGGCGAGCGTACATTTTTTTTTAGTGTAATCAAATTAAACATAAAAATATCTAAAAATAATCTTTATAAATATTTTCGATATTTACAACAATAACGAAGACATGACACATTATTAATATGACAAAAAACACTTTTTTCTAATAACTCGAAAACCGGAAATGATAAAATATTTTTGAAAACGGTTCTGAGTTTGTCTCAAAAAACTGCACATTTTTGATAATTTAATTGTTTCTCTATCTTAAATATTAACCGAGATACCCATGCAATCCCATCGAATTTGGACCATCCTGTGCATGTCCTCTTTTTGGAGCCTTAAATATCCGTGCGAATAAGGTTTTGAAATGTGCAAAAATGTCCGGGTTTTTATTTGAATTTCGCTTATTAAAATGACAGTTGTCACAAAAATTAGTCGAAGACCTATTAGTTTTTTAAGTAACCCGAGGTTAGTGTCCTCGAAACTTCGGAGAAAAAAATGGGCACTTTATTATACAATCGAGTAAAAATATTTTTAAAAAATCAGTTTTTCCTACCTCTGTAGATGTATGTAGCTCTTTAATTTATTTAAATTACCTAAAAGTTGCCTATAATAAGAGTTTGATTTATTTATAGTGATATTCAAGTGTTTTAAAAAATGCATAGCTAACTTTATGGTATCATTATGAAATTTCGAGATTTTTTATTTAATGTCCTTTTCAGTTTTAAAGATGAAATTCTGAATTTATATCAGTGATAATTTTGCATGCCAAATAAATTAGTGTTATCAGTTTTTTCATGGGGCATTTACTAATGAAAATATTTCAGTTAATTTTTGATTTTCTCATGAACATCATAATAACTTTTTAAGAATGACTATGAACTGTTTTTTTTTTTAACTACCTTAACATATACAGGTTGGTCCACATAAAAGGGCCACTATTGGGGTCTCGTAAACGGTAAAAGCTACAAAGAAGTGGGTGGTTTTCGGGTTGTGCCGTGTGGAATTATTAATGCTTGACGTTTCGTCGTCCATGCTGACGACTTCTTCAGAAGGGGTCTGACTGCTGTTGTCGTGATTTGCTCCGCGTTATATAGCGATGGGTCGCTACGCTCGGTTGCGTCTTGTCTCGGGTCGGTGATCGTGGATCGTCGCGCTTGGTTTGTTCTTTAGAGCCAGTTGGATCTGGGTTGTCGTTCTGTGGCTTCTTGTGTAAAGCTAACCGCCAGGTGTTGCTCAATCGGTAGCCATCTTCTCGATTAAAGTTGTTAGGGTTTTTCATAATCTCGATGGACTCCCTGATGACTCTTTGATAGTAGAAGTCGTTTCTAGCCAATATTTGCACGTTGTTGTAGTCTATTGCATGGTCTATTGCATGGTCTGCTGGTTGCAGTACATGTTCTGCTACCGCCGATCTGGTTATGTGGCCAAGTCTGCAATCTCTTTGATGTTCTTTGACTCTGCTTGCGATGCTTCTGCCTGTTTGGCCGATGTAGCTTTTTCCGCAGTTGCATTGAAGTTGATATATGCCTTTCACTTGTAGTTTGGGTAGCGTGTCTTTGTTGGACGGGAGCGCTTGTTCGATTTTCTTGTTTGTGTTGAAGCGCATGCCGATGTTCTTTTTTGCCAGTAGTCGCTTAATTCTGTCGGTGACGCCTGCGATGTAAGGCAGACAGGCATATTTGGTGAATTCTTGTTTGTCGGTTTTGTTGTGGTACTTGGTGGCTTGTCTTATATCTTTCGAGCTGTAACCATTCTTCATTAAGGCTTTTCGTACATGTTGTACTTCGTCTTGTTTGCTGGATTCGTCACAAATTTTGTCCGCTCGGTGTAGGAGTGTCTTGATTAGGGACCGTTTTTGTTGAGGGTGGTGGTGAGATGTAGAATGCAGATATCTATCCGTGTGTGTTTTCTTCCGGTATATTGTGTGTGTTAGTGTGTTGTTGGTGCGTTTTACTAATACGTCTAAGAAGGGTAGGCTACCGTTCTCACGTCAAGCATTAATAATTCCACACGGCACAACCCGAAAACCACCCACTCATCAGACAACGGCCGTGAAAGCCTCCATTCTACTAGCTACAAAGAAGTTTTAATTAGACAAATTTTTCCCCCTTCTGAAACCTATTCAGTGATGCTTTAATGTTTTAAATATGTTCCTGGCACGCTAGATAATGAACAAAAAATTAAAATGGGCATTTTTAAAAATCGTTAATAACTCAGTTTTACTTGATGGCACAAAAATATTTTTGGGGAAAAAGTTGTAGTTTTTTTTTACGCGCTGTAAAATTAAAACATTCATTTGTTTCAATATTGTTTAAATTCTTAGATAAATTACAAACTTGCATATTTTTTTAATGGAAACCATAGTTGGCTATGACCTATTGTATAATATAATAATATTATAACTAAACATATGTAATAAAAATAGCCCTAAAATGCGTTCCAGCCCCAATTCACCACTGATTGTACCTATTGACCAATAAAATTAAAAACATGATTTCCAAAAGTAAATTCTTTTTTAATTGAACTTCACTGGCCAGAGAAATTTATGGTTTAATTTGCTTTTTATTTTTGTTATAGGCGAAATAGTACACACAGTGTATGAAGAGCTCGTGAAGAAGGGTTACATAGTTCCTAAACCTGAGTTACCCCCACCGACAGTACCTATGGACTATAGCTGGGCCAGGGAACTTGGTTTAATTCGCAAACCGGCCAGTTTTATGACGTCCATTTGTGATGAACGAGGACAAGAATTGCTCTATGCTGGTATGTAAATAATAACATACAGTGTTTCCCATGGTGTAACTAAACTATTGGACCCATTGGCAAATCAGTAACGACCCCTCCCATTTTTAATATACTTTTTTACATTTGGTTTAGAATTTGGGGGCAAACTACGAATAAAAACAATTACATTTTGTACCAGGTGATTAAGTTTTACTGTCACACCCCTATAACTTTGTTATTTTAAGACGAAACACTATAAACTGTATGTTTTTGAAAATCGCAAGATAGGCCATTTACACTTACGGTTTTGCACGTGCTTTTTGCATGTGATTATGATCGTGTGTGTGAACGCATGTGGGAATCTAGCTCAGCTAGATTCACTTGTGCAAAACCAAGTTCAATAAAATCGTTTAGTTTTAGCGTTTACACACACGATCATAACTACATGCAAAACCAAGTCAGCAAAACCACGTTACTGTTTTTTCTAAGATAAAATATGTCAAACCAGCAACAGTCAACTGCTTTTTTTTTTAAATTACAGTATACTTTTTTTTATTGATTCTGGCCGAGAATACTAATCTTATAGTGCATTAAAAAAGTAATCATACATCGGTAAATTCTTAAGAACAAATAATTTTAAAAATTATTTATTATTTTTACAAAACCATTGTATTTGACTAAACAAAACACTACAGCTGTAGTAATTGACAGTTTATAACTTGTCTAAATGTGTTTTATTATTATTTTCCGATGAATAATCATATTTTTTGAGCATTCAATTGACAAGATATAAACTGTCAATTACTACAGTGGTAGTTTTGTCTAGTCAAACACAATGATTTTGTAAAAATAATAAATAATTTTTGAACTCATTTTTCTCATAAATTTTCGTTTTTATGTATACCGTAGAATGGGGCTACTTGGGACAGTTTCAACATTTGAAAGCGTGTACCACGTTCATTTTTTAATTAAAAACTTTGAATTTTTTTATGTAATTGGGTGAGGTGCCAATGAACAATATTCTATACAGGGTGAGTCACGACAGACGCGTCGGAGTTTTATGGCGAAACGCTTTATATTTTCCAATTTCTGTCGCTGTTAGATTATGTAAGTCAATAAGGGCTACATTTTAAAAATATTTTCAAACATACAGGGTGCTCCAAAAAAGAGTGGCATATCAAAGTTATACTTTTTCTTATGGAACACCCTGTATATTTTTACATTTTTGGATTCCTCTTTAAATTTAATTTAAAAAATGTATAAGGTCATATGGGTCTAAAGTCAACCGTTCTCGTGAAAATTGCATTTTCGTGAAAATTGCATTTTCGTGAAAATACAGTATTTTCAAAAATTTTCAACATTTAAAAACTTTAAGAAGTCTGAAGAAATTTGCTTGGAGATGAGATTGACAATAGATTATGTAACACTTTGCATCACCTACATTTTTAAAATATTATACAGGGCGGTTTTTACGCTTGGTCAAACTTGTGAAACTTTAAACATCGATAACAAATTTTTTTTAAATACAACCCCCTATATTTTTTTATATCGTCTTATAGAAAATTTAATTCTCTTTCGAAAACATTAATACTGTTTTTTACCTAAAATTGATATTTTCCGAGATATCGCGATTTTATTGTTAATTATTAGGGCAAAGTAATATTTTCGAGTAGGCTACGAAGGTAGACAGCGGTAATTTGAAACAATTGAACGAATGAACAAGAAAGGTTTAGTTTTATCTTTTGCCTACGCATTTTTAACATATTTTTATAGTGAAGAGCAATCTCACGTTTAAATCGAGATTTCTTACAATTATTTATGCATTTATTTATTGGACCAGTATGATAAGATGATTAGTAAATCATATAAACTATTTTTTTGTATGATACGACTCTCGGTTCTACCAAAATGTCTTTGCTTAACTTCTGGTTCCACGCATTTTGCAAACATTGTGTTTTATACAGTGTGCACAATGTTTAATGAAGGTAAGTGTTTATGGTGTGTTAACTAAAATATAAATACACAGAAAATATTTCAAATTGGGACCGTAGTAACTTTAATTGAACATTTATAAAAATATTTCTAGTGATAACTAAAATGTATGTAATAATAATTCAAAAACTTTTGAGACAATCACTCCTAATATGTTGCGTAATGTAAGGCGTTCACTTGAAAAGAGGATCACAATGTGTATTCAAGAGGATGATTGTCATGTTGAACATTTATTGTAATCGGCTGTTAAATTTTGTTTTTGAATTATTATTACATACATTTTAGTTATCACTAGAAATATTTTTATAAATGTTCAATTAAAGTTACTACGGTCCCAATTTGAAATATTTTCTGTATTTATATTTTAGTTAACACACCATAAACACTTACATTCATTAAACATTGTGCACACTGTATAAAACACAATGTTTGCAAAATGCGTGGAACCAGAATTTAAGCAGACATTTTGGTAGAACCGAGTGTCGTATTACAAACATACAAAAAAATGGTTTATAGGATTTAGTAATCATCTTATCATACTGGTCCAATAAATAAATACATAAATAATTTTAAGAAATCTTGATTTAAACGTGAGATTGCTCTTCATTATAAAAAAATGTCAAAAATGCGTATGCAAAAGATAAAACTAAACCTTTCTTGTTCTTTCTTTCAATTGTTTCAAATTACCGCTGTCTACCTTCATAGCCTACTCGAAAATATTACTTTGCCCTAATAATTAACAATAAAATCGGGATATCTCGGAAAATATCAATTTTAGGTAGAAAACAGTATGAATGTTTTCGAAAGAGAATTAAATTTTCTATAAGACGGTGTAAAAAAATATAGGGTGTTGTATTTTAAAAAAATGAGTTATCGATGTTTAAAGTTTCACAAGTTTGACCAAGCGTAAAAAACGCCCTGTATAATATTTTAAAAATGTAGGTGGTGCAAAGTGTTACATAATCTATTGTCAATCTTATCTCCAAGCGAATTTCTTCAGACTTCTCAAAGTTTTTAAATGTTGAAAATTTTTGAAAATACTGTATTTTCAGGAAAATGCGATTTTCACGAGAACGGTTGACTTTAGACCCATATGACCTTATACATTTTTTGAATTAAAATTAAAGAGGAATCCAAAAATGTAAAAATATACAGGGTGTTCCATAAGAAAAAGTATAACTTTGATATGCCACTCTTTTTTGGAGCACCCTGTATGTTTGAAAATATTTTTAAAATGTAGCCCTTATTGACTTACATAATCTAACAGCGACAGAAATTGGAAAATATAAAGCGTTTCGCCATAAAACTCCGACGCGTCTGTCGTGACTCACCCTGTATAAAGAATAAATAAATATATATTTATAAGTACCAAAAAAAAAAAACTTCCTGTCCCAAGTAATACTTAAGACCGGGCAACTTGGGACACATATGAATTTCAGTAGTTTGACTTAAGTTTAGCCTAAAAAGTCCTACTTGGGACAGTTATATTATATTTTTTATATTAAATTGATCTTTCACAATTATCCAGCATGAAAAAGATATCGAAAATGAAGAAAATAAAACTTTAATTCGCAGGTTACAAAAATTTTAAACCAAACGATATTTTGATTGGAAAAATTAAACAAATTGTACTACCTCTGTTCAAAAATGATTCGTCTCATTTGATCTGGAAGCAATTGAAACTGCTCGTAATTATTACGAGATATTTAGAAAATAAAAAAGTTGTTTAAAGCAGAATTCAATATGTTAATTGAACAAAAATTTTCACCAAAACGGATCATTTTTGAACAGAGGTAGTATTAAATAAAAAAATTAGATAAGTTATTCAAGACTTAATATTAAATGTATATTTTCAGAACAAAAGTACAAGAGAAGTTTTAAACAGTTCTTAATTCGGCCATTTTAGATTAATTAAAAAAATGGATGTAACAACTTACCTGCTTGTAGTAATTTCAAAAACTAATACGTTTTTCTAAGCTTATATGATACTTTTAAAACTCTACTAAGCAACTTTGATTATCTCAAAAGTTGACAGTTGTAAACAAAATTTTTAGGTGAGAATATCATTTTGTCCCAAGTTACCCTACCGTCCCAAGTAGCCCTATTCTACGGTACTTATTTAATGCTCCTATCTGATTTAGAATAAAATTCTGTATCACAGTGTTTACCAAATTTACAACGATCTCGCAGCTGACAGAAACATTTAATGGAAAGACAAAAAAGTTAGCACAAGATAGAAAAACATGGAAAAAAGTCAGCACAACACAACTCAACAGTCCTACACCTAACAGTAGAAGGACTCACGACTAAACAATAATCACAGTGTTTACCAAATTTACAACGATCTCGAAACCTTTTTGAGAGTTTGTTCTTACCGACGTACACTTCTTAGCCGATGTTAGTACACCATCATCATAGTATATTAAATTTTAATAAATTGTTTTCTACAGTTCAAAAATGCTAAAAAGTTAAATAAAAAATTCTGCCATATACTCATTGAAACTCTTTCGCTACTACATTTTGGTAAACAATACTCTACCAGAATTAGTAAAAAAAAAGTATACTATGTAATTAAAGTAATTTTTAGACTATACTAACTTGTAACTATTTTTTCGTTTAAGAAAATAGCATGGAATAATACATAAAAATTTCGTTCAAGAATTTACCATGGAAAATATGAACCATTTTCAATTATTTGTACTATTTTTTGATATGAAAACTTTAATATATTTTTGTTACTTTTTAGTAACTTTTATTATATTTTGTTGGCAACTTGAGTAACCATGTCAAATGTTTATTTTGTTAAAGCACAAAATTGAAGTAAAATGATGTTGCTGACCGAACAATTAACAACGAACTGTGGATATTGTTTGATTGTTTCAGTTAACCTAATGCCTAATTTACATTGGTATAGTAGCTAAAGCAAGTTACTAAATCAAGTAGCTAAAGCAAGTCACTAATCAAGTAGCAAAACTTGTCAAAATTTTGGTTTAGTGAGTGTTTACACAATATATACGTGGTCTACACCCAATTTAAGGAAATTGTTTAGTATTTGACAATAAATGAAGTATAGTCTTCAAGTAAATAGTAATTATTTCTATTTACTTTACTCAAAAAGTCACTAAATTGTTTACTTGCGCAAGTACTAAACAAAACTGTCTACACGGTGCAAGTAGCTAAATTTAGTTACTTGCATTAGCTACTATACCAATGTAAATTAGGCATAACCCACAAATGACATGCGGTCAGATACAGTTACAGTAGAATACGCATGCGCGCATACTAAATATTGGATGCAATTAGAGTAGGTAGTAATTTCGTACGAATTTTTCGTTCATGATTTTTAGTTTTTGATTGACACGGTACTATAAAATCGTATACGATTTTCTTAAACGAAAATATACTATTGTATAAAACAGACTTAAGAAAGGAAAAATAAGTTGACTATCGCCGGTCTGATATATTTCATCATAGAAGAAACATTGTAACAACATTTGATGGAGAATTTCATGTATTTTTATATTTATCCGTTCCTCTTCTACCATACAGTGTAGAGGATTAGGCGTTCAGCCCGGCTTTTTCTTACATACGTCCTTCCATTTTTTTCTGTCTTTAGCGATCTCAATGGCACTGTTCCACTTTAATTCCCAACTTTTAACACTGTTAAGATTATTTCTGTGTATTAAACATGCTACCCCAGCTTGTCCCCAAACATGCTTCTACACTCCTGAGTAAAATAAACCATGACCACCTTTTACTATTTTAAACCCGTTCTCTTTTAATTTCGTTTCTATAATAATCAATAATTGTACCTTTGCCTCCTCAAATTCCTCCACCAACTCTTCCTCCTTATCCGTTATCCCCCTGATGTTCCAAATACCTAATTTCCAATCTTTACATTCCTTTTCCTTATTCATTTTCCTGTCCCTTGCGTCGTCCGTCCTCTTGATTATCGCATCTGGGGGTTCGCTAGTTTTTTTTTAATGTGCTTCTTCAATTCCTGAGTATCTTGGTTCCATTTCCAAATTTCCTCGTCAATTATTAGTTTTCGAAAGCCTATTTCGACTGATTTTCCTTTAGCTGTTTCCTCTTTGCCGACTTTCCTAATTATTGCTTGTATCTTTCTTTCTTCTGCTGTCAGATCATCGTTTATGTAAACTTCCTCTCCAGAGTTTCGTAGTTTGCTTTTACTACTCATTACCATGCTCTTATCTTCTTTGCTATTCAGCTCGACCAGACAAGTTTTATCTCCTAATTTCCTTGCCGATTCTACTTTTATTATTACGTCCAGTTTTCTTTCTATAAAGTTTTCCATTCTATCTTTTAGCACTTTGGGGTTACTTGTTTTTAGCCCTTGTAGTACTATGTTTTTTCTTCTTTTCTCTTCAAGTTTTTCTATTTTCCCGTTTGACAACATTACTTCTTGCCTTAAACCATCAATTTCCTTCATGGATTTTTCGTTGATTTCTTTCAGCTGTCTTATCTCTTCCTTGAATTCTTTTTGCTCGTCTCTTAGAGTTCTTATTTCTTTCTGCAGTTTTTTTGTCTCTTCGTTATTACTGTGCTGGACTCTTTTTATTTCTTTTATATCGCCTGCTAAATTTCTCATTAGGTACATCATTTCCTTCATCTGATTTTCTACACTATCCTTCGAATCCTCGCCTTTATTCGGGGTTTTGTGCGTCTTTCTAGCTTTTTTAAACAAATCATCAATATCTTCCTTTTTTCTTTTCCCTTCGTCAGTCAGGTACTCGTCTGAGTCCATCCTTTTCTGGTGTATTGTATGTTCTTCCAAATTTGTGTCTATTTACCGATGTTGAAGTCTTCTGAATTTTCAGTTTTTTGTGTTGTCTATTTTCTATTGCGCTAGGGGTAAGTTTCCCTCCACAGATCGGCTCTTCCGATGTCAGGCAACTATCCTTGCGTTTTTCCGTTATATGTGTTGCCTATACTACGGCGCTGTCTAAATGATGGTGTTATCGCTGTGGACGTTATCACTTAACCTGCAAAATAGGTTTAATTACTCACTGCGTCTTGCAATTTGATTTGCTTGGAATAATTTTACGATTTTCTGGTTCCTAGGTGTTCTTGTTTTACACAGCTCACTTTTCTCACTTTTCTTGCTCGCAATTCCCTTTTTTCTTGGGTTTTATTGCGGAGCACAATCACATGCACATTCTGCCATTAAGACCTGAGAATTTCATGTGATTTACAAAAATATAAGGTTTATAGGGGTTTGATCTTAAAATAACAAAGTTATAGGGGAGCGACAGTCAAACTGAATACTGAGTTTAACTGTCGCACCCTTAGACCTTTGTTATTTTAAAAAGGAAAACCACTATAAAACTTATACTTTTGTAAATCGCAAAAAACTCCATTAAATGACGTTAAAATGTTTTTTCTACAATGAAATGTATCAGACCGGCGATAGTCAACTTTTTTTCTTTCTTAATAAGATATTATACTTGTGTTTGTTTATTTTTATAGAGAATTTAGTTGTAAATATGAACTTGCATTTTTAAAAAAATTTCAAAATTATTTATTATTTTTCCAAAATCTTAGCAATCTTTATACTTGAGTTGTTCATTTATAATTAAAATAATATGAATTGAAATTGCACTTTTAAGCAATCTTTTGTTTTCAGGTATGCCAATATCTGATGTACTAAACAAAAATGTCGGTATTGGTGGCGTAATATCACTATTATGGTTCCAACGTTGTTTGCCACCGTACGTTTGCAAATTCTTTGAGATGTGCCTGATGGTTACTGCCGATCACGGCCCAGCAGTGTCCGGTGCCCATAATACTATCGTATGCGCTCGTGCTGGCAAAGACTTGGTTTCCAGTGTGGTTTCCGGATTGCTTACGATTGGTGATCGATTTGGTGGTGCACTAGATGGAGCCGCAAAACAGTTTAGCGAGGGTTACGATACAGGTGTGTTACATATAAATTCGTTTCTATATTTTCAAAGCTTTTTTTGTAATACTTGTCATATCTTTTGATGACAAAGTGTGCAGGTTGTACCACTTGAGTCTTATGTGTATCTCGTTTAGTATAGTATACAGGGTGTAGACTCGGATCACGCAACATAGCGATTTCAATGGTAAAATTTTAAAAGTCGAATTCTTGCTCCGCTAATTATTTTAGAAAAAAAGTGCAAATACGTTTTTTGTAGAGAAAAAAATTCTGTATCCATAAATGTAATCAATATTACTTTTTCGTTTTCCAATAACTGAAAATTAAGCAAATTAAAAAACGCGTTTTCGCTAAAATCTGTAGTGCCTTGGAATTATGCTGTGACAACTGCCCAGCCTAATGTCACTTATACTGTCACTTTGACGCGAAATTGATTCTTAATTATACTTTATATTTTATCAAACATTTATTTTACACAATTAGTTATGTTTTCATTGCAAGATATAATAAAAATGATAATTAAGAATAAACTTCAAACGTCAAAGTGACAGTAAGTGTTAGTAAGATGGGCAGTTGTCGTAGCATAATTCCAAGGCACTACAGATTTTCGCGAAAACGCGTTTTTTAATTTGCTTATTTTTCTGTTTTTGGAAAACGAAAAAGTAATATTGATTACATTTATGGATACAGAATTTTTTTCTCTACAAAAAACGTATTTGCACTTTTTTTCTAAAATAATTAGCGGAGCAAGAATTCGACTTTTAAAATTTTACCATTGAAATTGCTATGTTGCGTGATCCGAGTCTACACCCTGTATACAGAATCGATTAAATTTACAAAGAGTTTGCATCTTATTAGGGCTAAATAAGTAGTAATATTTAGATGTTTTGAAAAATGCACAGTTAACTTTATATAAAAGGTTGTGCATATTTGCACTGAATAAATAAAATAATATTTTTAAAAAAACATATTAGACAAGTTCTATTAAACAAAAATAGTATTACGACCTTCTATAAAAAAAATTAATAATAATTACAAGATATAATTTTAAAAACCTATTAAATAAATAAAAAAATATTTAGTAACTTAATACATGCAATAGTTAACAACGAAACTTTGGTCTCCCATAAAATAAACTTAATGTATGCAATAAATATTTAACCAAAAAAACTTTGGCCTCCCATAAAATAAACTTAATAGTAAAACATGTATTTAAAAAATGCCATCAAATAAATAAAAACATATTTAAAAACTTAATATGTGCAATAAATTGTAATTGTAATAACTTTTATATTAAATAATTAACTTCGTAACTAATTACCGAACGACGCTAGAAAATTTATGTACCTGGTAATTCAGAGTATTCAAAAAACATTAACATTCCGTAATGAGCATGCCTTGCTCCGCTTGCACCAGCTCTTGACTTGGTGCTAACGGATCAGTTTTATTTACTCCAATCTTACAGTCCCGAACGCCCTTTGGAGCTGCACTTTTTGTTCCCACTGTCGCATCCCGAACGCTGTGGAGCAGAAAAGAGCAAAAGAAGTGAAAAGAGCGACCGTCCCTAATGCACCTTATAAATAGCTAATATGACATCCAGATATATCAAAAATGACTGCTATATCTTTGTAACAAACGAATTGTTCCGTGAACAAAGGTTGATTTGATGTGTGAAATTACCAAAATGCACAAAAGTTAAAATCTGTCCACAAAAAAAAAAACGTAATTATATAAAACATTTTCATTTGCTTTGTCTTTTTCAAAACATCTGAATATCACTACAAAAATGTGAGTTATAATGTACCTATATAACTTTTCGCTTATTTAATTGAATCTGTATTTCTTTGTATTATAAGTTTTATAGGACAAGTTTATGGGTTTATGTGAATGGAATTTCGTTATCTCTTAGTTCGTCCTACACCTAACAGTAGAAGGACTCATCATTCAATAAAAATAATCTCTTATTTAAAGCAAAATTTTTGTAGTGTAGTAGCCCAAATTATAGGGTATCCTGTGTACAGGGTGGACCAAATTCGAATGTTTTACGAGGTATCTCGGTTTCCGCAATAGACAGCGAAAATCTGATTTCGGTCTCTTGGGCAATTTTTTTTTTTAAATAACGCCTGTGCAATCAGATTTTTTCTATCGGATTCCATTTTGGCACAACAGACGAGAAATGAAATTTCATCATTTTTGTTAATTTGCTATAACTTCTTTATTTATTAAATTAGAACAAAATGTTATCTAGGTTTTTTATACAGATTTTTATGCTCAATTTCAAAACAAAAGTATATTTTTTTTAGCCATCTTAATGTTCGAGATATGGAGTTAACTTGCATTTTTTTAAATGGAAACCCTAGTTGGCCAGGATTTTATGTGAAAGAGTATTTCTTAAGCTTTTCAAAAATATATAGTTTTATATATTTGTTGCAAAAAATAACCAAGATATGGCCAATTTTGTAAAAATTCGATCATCAAAGTTTGCCATGATTTCGTAAACAAGTGATGTTTGCAATTATTAAACCACTAAACATCATTAGTAGTACATTTGTCAACTTTAAAGCAAATCCGTGTATTCTTTTGTATTTTATAACTGTTTATTGTGGTATTGTAAACATGGCTAAATTCGAACTTATTGAAAAGCTTTATGTGTTAGAATATTACTTTGTAAGTGATGAAAACGTAGCAGTTGCTGCAGAATTTACTTGGCAATGACGTTTAGTTGTTTAATAATTGCAAACATCATTTGTTTACAAAATCATGGCAAACTTTGATGATCGAATTACAAAATTGGCCATATCTTGGCTATTTTTTGCAATAAATATATAAAACTATATATTTTTGATAAGCTAAAAAAATACTCTTTCACATAAAGTCATGGCCGACTAGGGTTTCCATTTAAAAAAATATAAGTTAACTCCATATCTCGAAAGTCAAGAAGGCTAAAAAAAAATTACTTTTGTTTTTAAATTAAGCATAAACATCTGTATAAAAAACCTATATAACATTTTTTCTAATTTAATAAATACAGAAGTAATGGCAAATTTTCAAAAATGATGAAATTTCAATTTTCGTCTGTAGTGCCAAAATGGAATTCGATGGAAAAAATCTGATTGCATAGGGGTTATTTTGTCAAAAAAATAGCCCGAGAGACTGAAATTAGATTTTCGCTATCTATTGCGGTAACCGAGATACCCCGTAAAACATTCGAATTTGGTCCACCCTGTACTAATATGTACTTGAATTTAATGTCCCGAAATTTTGTAGACGGGTGTCAGGAAAATTATAAAAAGTAAAATCAACAATTTTTTATTCAAAAGACATTCTTTCTGCTTCAATATAACGATTAAAGTGGTCATAATTTTTTTAATACCCAGGAGTCGCATAGAGTTAAATTAGGCGAATACAGTTGGTAATTGAGGACTACAATGCCGGAGGCTGTTTTGCCCAATTTAAAACAAAATATGATTTAGGCTCGCTCTTTGCTCCAGCATGTTTTTTCGATGCTTATTAAAATGTGCTGGCATGTCTGGCATCATAACTATTGATAGGAACGTTGTAGCACCAAGAAACTTTTACTGAATGTACCTGAAATATTAAGCTACACAACGCCATAACTCATTTACGTATGGCTTCATTAACAGCGTCGCAAAAAAAATAGTTAACAAAATTTTAGAATAGAAGGTGTATTTATTGTGCACACTGTGAACTGTTGAAAAGAAACGAGACGTACATTGAAAGAAAGTATTTTTGAGTGAAATGTTACATACACCGTAATTCTAATTTCCTTTGTTAATTTCAGGTCTTCATCCAGCAGAATTTGTTAACCACATGCGTAATAAAGGTCAGCTTATAATGGGTATTGGTCATCGGGTTAAATCCATCAACAATCCCGATCAGCGAGTTAAAATCGTTAAGGAATACGTATTGGAAAACTTCCCAGCAACTCCATTGCTGCACTATGCACTAGAAGTAGAAAAGATTACCACCAGTAAAAAACCTAACTTAATTCTCAACGTCGATGGTGTTATCGCCACCTGTTTTGTTGACATGTTACGACACTGTGGAAGTTTTACAAGGTAAGGTTTTCCTTGTGTTTAATTAGGTACAGCTAGAGCAATTGAAGGGTTTGGTGCAAGAACCGACTGTGTGATTTTGAGAATAACTGAAGAACTCTTTGCAGTCCTTGTGTTTGGGGAAGAGTAGGCTATGTTTCATGACAAATACATTTTCTTATTCAATACATGAACGATTCTTACACCAAACGATGTTAAAAAAATTTCTATACAATAATAGACCCAAAACTCATTTTGCTCGAAAATGGCGTTTAGCTGGTTATTGCACCAAGCCCTTCAATTGTAAGTTAAAGTGGAACGCGAGATGCACAAAAGAGGGGATGGCGGTTGAAATTTAGACTTTTCTATAAACGTTGAGTTTTAATGGACTTAACCTCAGAATTTCTTTTAAAACAAATACAGTGAGCTCGCGTTATAACCAACTAATGGCGGCCAATTCCAATCTAAAAGTTGCTTCTAACGTGAAAGTTGCTTATATGATAGAAATAGAAACAATTCGATTATTAACATAAATAATTCTTCTTTTTTAGTAATAAAACTAAAAATAAAAGTTCATACCATAACAACGCGATCGCAATCGCGTTGTTATGGTGATCCGTGCGCTACCTATGTCAAACGATATACGCGCGTGCCACGTACCTTCAGTCTTGATCTATGTACTTGTCAGAGCTGGGCAATGCTTGAATGCTTACTACTTGCAATAATTTTTTAAGCACTTTTAATGCTTCGAGCACAATGCTTGGAGCACTTTCTAAAACAGATGCTCGATGCTTAGAGCACCAAGCACTTTCTTGAACACTTGGTACTTATTAAGCACTTTAGAAAGACAGTGCTTAATAAGCATTTTTTAAATTTATATATGCTTACTGCATAGTATTTAATCCTTAACATGTATGCTACAAGACTGTTTAAATTTTAAATTTCTCTTAAGCATTTCCAAAATGCTCAATGCTTGCTGCTTAATGTTTTTAAGCACTTGGGTCAGTGCTTGATGCTTTTAAGCATTTTTAAAAACCAAAGTACTTACTGCTTAATTAGATCAAGCACTTACACAAGTGCTTGAATGCTCGGTGCTTCAAGCACTTTGGGTTGGTGCTTTGCCCAGCTCTGGTACTTGTACATCTCTAAAATAAAAAAATATGATATGATTTTATGGCAAGTATACAGAGCGGATGAAACGGCCTTATTTTACAAGTGTTTACCGGACAAAACTGTAGGTCATTCACGTAAGAAAAATATTCCCGGGAGAAAAATATCTAAACAACGAGTTACTATTATGCCGTGTGCTAATTCCACCGGCAATCATAAATTGAACTTGATGGTCTTTGGTAAATTATATAAAGTCAAAAAATTTTAGTAAATTCACCTACCAGTTTATTATATTATTATACAGCATCATTCAAAAAGTCTGCAACAAATGGAAAAACATTTTATTATTAATTTCTCAAAAAAATTTATTCCTGATAAAAGTTGGTGCATGGTCTAAAACTAATTTAAGGGAAAAAAAAGTTAAATAAAAAGTCATATGACACTAGATTTTACCGATTTTTGAAATATTTGCAAGTGTAAAGTAAAGAGCCCTTATTTTAAGAATTACAAAAAAAAAAGTGTAATAAAAAGTTATGTAAAATCCAAAAATAAGTCTAGATTTAAATTTTGACGGCAAATTCAAATTTTTATTTTTTAAGAAATTTTAACATTCAAAAAGTCTGCAAGAAATGGAAAAGTTTTTTATTATCAATTATTCTGAAAATTGTATTCTTAATGAAAGTTGGTATATGGTCTAAATCTAATTTTAAGATGAAAAAAAATTCATAAAAAGTCATAGGACACTAGATTTTAGTGGCTTTTTGATTTTTTGAATGTTAAATTTTCGTAAAAAATAAAAATTAGAATGTAACCTTCAGAATTTAAACCTAGCTCGGTTTTCAGATTAATAACTTTTTTCCATAAAAATAAAATTTTCCATTTGTTGCAGACTTTTTGAATATTAAAATTTCTTAAAAAATAAAAATTGAAATTTGACCGTCAAAATTTAAATCTAGCCTTATTTTGGGATTCTTAAAAACCCCTTCCATAATTTTTTTTTGTATCTCTTAAAATAAGGGCACTTTACTCTTGCAAATACAGTCGAAGTTCCCTAAGTCGAATCACCATAGTTCACTAAAAAAAATTCGAGATATAGAAAATTCGAGTTACAGAAATAACTACAAAATGAGTAAAATACGCTTTTATATGAATTTATTGACAGTAAATACATATATGACTACTTGAAATCAACAAACTTTATATGGATGTACATATAAACATACGTATATAACACACATAATATAAACAAAAACAGAAAAAGAAAATTATGCATAACAAACATTATTTTTTAAAAAAGTCAGTGACTTGATTGTTTTAGATTAAAAGATTCTTTATCCACAAAGTTCTCTAAAGTTGTTAACGCGCGATACACTTCGTCTGTAAGATTCTCTTTTGAACACAAATATTCGCTACACTTGCTTAAAAAATGACGCATATTAGCAATTGTTACGCAGAGGTAAGAAGAAACAATGAGTTTAAACTCTAAAATTTCTTTAATTTATAGCCCCATTATTATACCAAACAGGATCTACATTAATGCGATTAACAGTAAATACAGCTAGCGCATAAATACGAGTACATACCTGCGATAATCCGGTCATTAGCACATTAAGAAGAATAACATACACAATACAATACAAAATTACAAAAATTCGAGTTTAGGAAGTTCATTGTCTTCAAAAATCTCAAATTTTACTTCGAGTTATAGAAAAATTTTACTTAGAGAAATTCGAGATATAGAAACAAAATTGTATGTAAAATGCGACCTTGATGCAAAAATTTGCGAACAAATTCGAAATATAGAAAAGTTTGACTTATAGAAGTTCGAGTTATGGAAGTTCGACTGTATTTCAAAAATCGCTAATATCTAGTGTCATATGACTTTTTATCAAACTTTGTTTTATCTTAAAATTAGTTTTAGACCATGCACCAAATTTTATCGTGGGTAATACCATAAGAGGTTTAAATTTACCGGACAAATTTTTGTTTGACACGAGTTGTTGCTTAGTAACAATTAACGAGAATAAATTGAAAAGCAACGAGTGTTACAAATAAAAATTTGGCCTGGTAAAATTTTAACCTCGAATGGTATTTGTAGCGAAAATTCCACGACCGAAGTGTGACGTTTAAACCATTTGTAGAAAACTTAACCTCTGATATTTTCTAAAATATCATTGCGTTGCTATGGTGAAGTTAAACAGAAATTTATCCGACTGCAAATAGTTAGGTTCCTATTTATCCGCTAGCAAACGTGATTAATCGCATGCATTTGCATTGACATTAATGACAGGAGTGGAATTATCAAGAATAAAATTTTCTGAGAAAAAAATAATAAAAAACTTTTCCATTCGTTGCAGACTTTTTGAATGACGCTGTATATTAATAATTTCCTAAAAATAAAATGATTGTTAAAAAATCTATTGTTAATCTAGATTTCACACGATATTTTACTGCCCTTTTAAATAACCTGAATGTTAAAAAAAAATGAAAGTGCTATATCACTCACAATTTTCATAAAAATGTAAATTTTACGAAAACTGTTGACTTTAGACCCATATAACCTTTTACATTTATTAAAGGAAATTTTAAGACAAATTCAAAAATGTAAATATACAGATGTTCTATTTAAAATTTCAAAGTTTGAATCCATTTCCGGTTGAACCGGAAGTCGCATTGCAACCTTAATAATTCCATCGAATCCGAAAAATACTATAACGCTCAGATACAAAATTTCATTGTTATATCTGCAATAGTATTTTAGATATTTGTATTTTTAACTGTCACACTGACACTTGCTTATATCGTATACTCCGATACTATAGTTGCTTATGTCGAGTGTTGCTTATAACGCGAGCTCACTGTACACAGAGAGACACATGTTTTTAGGTGGCCCAGTAATACACGCATTGGACGAGTTTTGGTTTCTGCGTCACACTTTAGATTAAAACTGCTCTAGCCTTTTTATGTACTTTTTTTTTCCAATGGCCACTTCGATGAAACTTAATAAGTACAAGAATATTGTAGTAACTTACTTATTTTTAAAGATAAATTTAACCACCCATACATCAATGAAACAAGAAAAAAAATCTCTTTATAATGTTGTCACAGCGAACTACAACCCGTATTTAAAATAGGAAAGTTGATGTTATAATAACAAAAACAAATGAAGATAGGTTAAATTTATTAACAAATTTCAAATCTACGCAGTGTCCTGATAATGTCGTAAAATATTTTGGGTACGATTAGAAGTAAGCAAGTTATAAGCAAAAAATTTTTGTTATTTATGAATAGCGCAAAAACTAAGTTGCACTTTTAAATCAGATAATTTTGACCTATTTAACCAATTCTGTATCTCTTACCGTTTACGAGAATCCCATACTGTGCACATTAACTGGAACACCCTTCATAAATAAATGCATGAGCTGCTATAATATCTTTTTTCAAATAAATTATTTCGCTACATATAAAGCCAACTAAATTAATCTGAATGTCAAATAAAATTTAAGAAAGTGTTATTTGGACACTCGCTGATATAATAAAAATAAATTTTTGCAGGTCACAATAATGTGGTTGCAATAAAAATTACTTTTTCTTTCCAAAAATTTGAAAATGTATAGAGCATTCCATTTGAAATAACGAAACACTGCCATTTATGGTGAAACTGAAAATGATTTAAAACTGCATAAGTTCAAGTAATCAGGTTTTATGCACTTATACAGGGTGTCACACAAAAAACGCCGCAAGCTGTAACTCCGTTGTTTGTGGTCCGATTTTGATGAACGAAAAAATAAATAAAATGGCTCCTCACACACTATAAACTGAATTGGATTTAAATTTTTTTCAAGTTCAACTTAAATGTCAAACGATAGTCAACTTTTTTTTTCAAATGGCACTATCTATTTTTTTTTACTAATTCTGGTAGACATTTTTTTTTCTGAATTCAATGTTGTAATAATAAGTTGATTTTAGTGCAAAACTAATAAGAAATAAAAAATAAAAGTTAAATAGAAATAAGTTAGGTTTCACAAAATTTTCAAGCCTGCCATGGAAAACAAAAAATGTTTGTGCTATTTAACACGTTAAGCGCCATTTGTATCCATATGGATACAAATCGTTTTTGCCAAATGGGCCACCTGTATCCATTTGGATACAACAGCCTACATTTAGATTCGGCTGCCTGTATTCTTAAACATACATGTATTACATATAACTATACCAGAAAAGGTTTAAGGATGGCCCGGTGGACCAGAAAACCTTGGTGGCCAGCGATTTTTTTACCCACATTGATATAGAAAAAATTAAAAAAATAAATAAAAATAAAATAAAAAATAAAGTTTTATGATACAAATTTATTCATCCAAAAATTAAATTTACAACTTATAATTATCAAAAATAAAACTATATAATTGAGCCCTTATGTAATTCAAAAAAGCATTGCATGCAAAAATATTTTTCGCACATATTACACTTACTACGCGTTTGAGTAGCTCTAAATATGATTGATTTGTAGAACACGGTATTTTTGGTATACTTTTACTGTTAGGGGTTAACTAATCCTGTAATTATTTAATTAGGTGTTTCCTGCTACCATTGAATTATAATTCTTAGTAAGTAGGTAGTAACGGCAAGTTTTTACGAGTATATACATACTTGTATTCAATAAGATACAGTGGTGAAACACTATGTTCTTCCCAATGGGCCGCCTGTATCCAAATGGATACAAATAAATTTTTGTTTAAAAACGGATTAAAATGTTATTATTTTGTTGTGAATTTTTTTTATATTACTTAACGGCAATTAAGAAACGTAAATTTAAAAAAAAAGGTGGCCAAAAAAAACACCTTTTTATTTAACATGGTGGCGCTTAACGTGTTAAGAGAAAAGTAGGAAATTACACCAACAAAAATACCACACTGACGTTTAAATGATATTTGTTGATTAAGATTTTTTGTTTTCCACGGCACGCTTGAAAATTTTGTGAAACCTAACTTATTTCTGTTAAACTTTTATTTTTATTTTTGCACTAAAATCAACTTATTATTACATGATTGAATTCAGAAAAAAAATGTCTACCAGAATTAGTAAAAAAAAAATAGATGATGCCATTTGAAAAAAAAAGTTGACATTTAAGTTGAACTTGAAAAAAATTAAAATCTAATTCAGTTTATAGTGTTTGAGGAGCCATTTCATTTACTTTTTTGTTCATCAAAATCGGGCCACAAACAACGGAGTTACAGCTTGCGGCGTTTTTTGTGTGACACCCTGTATAATATAGTTTGTCTAAATGATAAAGTTAGCAAGAAAAAAAGAGGAGTGAGCTTGATTTAGTAATAAATAGGGTTTCTCATATTTGACCATTTTGCTTGTCCCGGGATTCCGGGAAGAAATCGGCCTTTGTCCCGGGATCCCGGGATGTAATAAATTATGTCAATACTTTTAAATATATAACCCAAAAAATTAAGAGAGCGGTTTATTACTTAAAAACAACTCCAAGTCATATATGTAATACATTTTAATCCATGATTATTACAAATAATTCAATAATATTGGTGAGAGAAACATACACTTGGGAATTATAACCTTTCTATTGCAATTTCATATTTGTGAATACAATAATATAATGTTTACAATGGATTTTTGTAATGTGATTTAAGAAAACAAAGGTGATCTGTGCTTCAGTCAATTAGTCTTTTTCTTAATTTATTAACAAAAAGTCCTGCTGCATAAAATGCTCTCTCAGTGTCTATTGATGTAGGTGAAATTGTCTTGAGAGCATCTAGCAGCAAAGAAACATCGTTATTATCAATAAAATTTCATTTATAAGCTATTTTGCTTTGAATTATCAGGGTACACAAAAATAAAACTGTAAAAGTATTTTGAAGATATTAACTTTGTAATGGAGACCGGGCTACTTTGCGCCATACTACAAGAGAAAAATTATTTTGAAGTTTTTCCATAATTTACTGTTAGTAAAGACATTTTAAGCATAAAATTCTGATAAGTTATGATAGTATTACAAAGATCCTAGCACAAAATAAACAAAAATAACACTTTTTTAAAATCCCGGGAATTCCCGGGACAAAAAGCATTTTCCGGGAAATATAAAATAGCTTAAAATGGACCGGGATCCCGGGAAAGAAACCCTAGTGTACAGGGTGGTCCAAATTCGATGGGATTACATGGGTTAAATTACCATTAATGTGCAGTTTTTGGAGACAAACTCAAAACCGTTTTAAAAAATATTCTATTATTTCCGATTTTGGACACAATATAAATATAAGAAAAAAAAAAACCTTTTTTTTAATAACTGTAAAACTGGAAATGATAGAATATTTCTGAAAACGGTTTTTTTAATCACTCTAAAACTGGAAATGATAGAATATTTTTGAAAATGGTTCTGAGTTTCTCTCAAAAAACTGCACATTTTTGGTAATTTAACCGTTTCTCTATCTCGAATTTTAAGCGAGATACCCTTGCAATCCCATCGAGTTTGGATCACCCTGCTGGTATGAGAAACATTAAAAATCAAAAATGTATTATTAACCCTCCAGTACTAACATGATTTTTGTAACGCGAGTACTAACATCGGTCTGTGGGACCGAATTCATCTAAAGCTTATTTTATAAGTATTATTTAAATTCTAAGTGTGCTTTATATTAAAAAAAACCTTCGAAGCATATTTGAATCTGTACTCTTTGAATTAAATGCTGCAAATACGTTTGTGGCAGCTATGTTTAGTATACGATAAAAAATTACCATAGGCCACCTTCTCGTATTTCTAGCGCAGTTATAGCCTAAGCATAGTTTGTCCACTATATCAACACCAGACTTTGTACATTGTACAACATAATAATTTGTGGTTTTCCCGTATTTTCATCAAGACTATCAAAATCATAGGGTATTTCTCGTTTGTTCTTTTTTATTATGCCTACCACAGTTCGTTTCTTCTCCAACAAAGTTTTACATAATGGTAATAATAATCCAATTAGTAACATCAATACTAACACGGGTCTGTGAGACCGAAATACCCAAAAAACTGGCAAAAATCGCTAAAAAACGCTTGCCACTGCGAGAGCTGGTCGATAAATAGATATAATGAAGATAGCGACGAGCCCAACCCCCTTCTCACACGCGTTTTCTAGTTTCGGGGATAAAATTGGGGGGTCGGTCTGTGAGACCGCATGTTAGCACTGGAGGGTTAAGTTGAAATTTGTCCTATCCCACTCGTTGGAAGTAGCATAATATTTCATCTACATTATTTTACAATGTGTGTTGTTTTTATTAATAATTATCAAAATGTCATTTTATTTGTGCAGGGAAGAAGCTCAGGAATACATCAACATTGGTGCGATAAATTCGTTGTTTGTGCTAGGTCGCTCCATCGGCTTCATCGGACATTACATGGATCAGAAGAGATTAAAGCAAGGTCTTTACCGACACCCATGGGACGATATATCGTACGTTTTACCAGAGCAATATAACAACTAGATGTATACTAGACATTGAAAATTAGTTCTAAAAAGTTGTAAGCCATTGTGTAACCAAAAAAAGTTAATTGTTGCATTTAATTGATAAAAGAAAATAATTTTATCCAACTGACTTTGTTGATATGATGATTGTTATACAGGGTTATCCAATTAAAGTTGAATCCAATTTACAAGTTAAAAATTATATTTAAATGTGTTTTAGAGCCTATGTGATAATTGCACAAATTAAATGTTAAGTAAAAATTTTTATTATACTACAGAATTTTCGAGATAATTGCAAAACTAAATGTTAAACAAAAATTGTATTTAAGTGCAAGCGCTCTTAAAGCTTAAGTTGTTTTAACATTTATGAGTTTCATAATATTCCTTTGCAGTTTTTTTAGAGGTTGGTTTCGAAAACTTTGCAAAACTTGAATGATCTCAGTCAGCTTATTTAGGATTGAGAAACGGTGTGGTCACCGAAAAATTCCTGCAACATAGTCACATGGAATTTTTACAGTGTGTGTAGTTGCTCTATCTTGTTGGAATCAATATATTAAATTCAGGGCTTTAAATAAACAGTTTTACATCATTTCAGCAGTCTGTTTAAATTTTTTTAAATGATTGTGTTAATTGTAGCGATAATCCATTTTAGAGTTATTAAACTAATTTAACAACAACAAAAAATTACGTCCATTATATCGAAACAAGTAAGAATATAAATTGCTGTAAATTGATTTTTGGGTTGTATAATAAATGGGTAACCCACTTATTATGTCATTTATGAATCTATCAACTGTTTTCTGTTTGTTTAATTTTTGGTCACAATTTTAATTATTGTATCTGTTTTGTTGTTTTGTAAGTATGCGTTTTTTAGTAAGTACCTAGTTGTGTATTAATGTAAAATGTAAGTAACTATTTATATGTCAAAAAGCACTATTTTTGTTACTCACGTTGTGTAAAATTGTACTATTCCTATTTATTTGTACATCAAGTAATAACAATTGTAAAGATTGATGTAATTAATATTTTACAATTATGAAATTACATTCTTGCACATTTGAATATGACTTTTTTTTAAAGTTATATTTAACTTAAGGTAACCATACGTCCCGCTTTTGACGGGACAGTCCCGCTTTTTAACAATTTGTCCCACGTCCCGCAGACTTTTAAAAAAGTCCCGCTTTTTGCCAGTTTACAGCAAAAACTTAAAGTGTACGCATAAACATAAAGCTACGTCTTACGTTCACGGCTCTTCATAGATCATGCTGTATAGTGTATACGCATACATCATCATAGCGTCGCGCAATGTTCGGCTGCATTTATATTTTACCTTACTGTACAGGGTGGTCTATTTTCGATGCCCATACAGGGTATCTCGGTTATTATCAGAGATAGAAAAAAACTAAGTACGTAGCCCTGATTTTTTTTTCGAGAGAAATTCATTGCCGTAAACAAATTTTTGATATCTTTTTTAATTTTCAAAATACAGCCAAAAACCGATTTTTGGCACTTTTCAAAAATGTTAAATATCTCGCTTAAACGAAAAGATAAAAAAAAAACTTTTAAAACATTTTTGGCACGGTTTTTTGTCCTTAATAAGAGAGCGATGTTCAATTTTTTTTTACTCATACAAATAGTGATACTTATATTACACCTAACTTTCTTATTTTAAATGGCAACCATAGTTGGCTTTGACATGAATCGAAAGCTTATTTTTTGAGCTTTTCAAAAATATATAATTTGCTTACGGTTGCCATTTAAAATAAGAAAGTTAGGTGTAATATATCGGTATTGACATGAGTAAAAAACAATTGAACTTCTCTATAAATTCGAATGTTTTACGGGGTATCTCGGTTACCATAATAATTAGCGAAATTCTAATATCGCTCTCTTGGCCTATACAGGGTTCTCGTTTTTCGAGGGCCACTATGGGGATCTTGTAAACGGTAAGAGTTACAACTTTGGTTAAATTAGGGCTTTTAGTTTTTGAGATATAGGGAAAAAAGTAAAAAAGTGGTTTTTTTGTTTTTTGCCCGTAACTTTTTCATTTGATGTCGAATTTCATTTCTGTTAAAACTTTTTCATGGCCACTTTTTGCAAGGAATCAGAATCCCCAATTATATTTTCCGTGCGACGTTTCATTTTTTTAAAACCATCAGGTCAATTTTTTCTTATGGACGCTATATCTGATTTAAACGCCTATTTGTAGAGCATTTTTTTCTGAAAAAAAATGGTAATAATAAATGTGTTGGGAATGCATTAACATTGTTCACTTATTAGCAAATATTTTTAGAATATTTTTTTCGGTTAAGTAATAAATTTCTCTAATATGTGTATTTAATTCCTTATTTGGCATACAATTATTTGTAACAAAATTTTCGTAATCAATTAATACAAGTGTTCATAGTTTACAAAAAACGAACAGAAATCTGTTTACGCTTTTTGCTTATTAGAAGTCATTAACGCAGATAAAACGCATAACTGGTTATTTTTTGTTACAAATAATTGTATGCCAAATAAGGATTAAATAAACAATTTAGAGAAATTTATTACTTAACTAAAGAAAATATTCTAAAAATATTTGCTAATAAGTGAACAATGTTAATGCATTCCTAACATATTTATTAATACCTATTTTTTTAATTAAATCCCTTAAATAGTAATTTCATGCGGTTTACGTACGTGCTTCCAAGGAAAAAGGGACAAAGACACAATTATTTACCATTTAATATGCATGTATATTTTTATGGGTAGTTCACACGGTGACTTTAAAAGTCACCGTGTGAACTAAAAAGTCGCGACTTTAAAAGTCACCGTGTGAACTAAAAAGTCGCGACTTCGATTTGACAGTTCGACGTAAGCCTACCATATTTTTATATTTTGACATAACAGACAAATAAGTTAGGTTAACCTAACCTAATATACATTTGTTTGTCATCGATTTCCAATTTATTATGTCCCCAATAGATGTTTCAACGATTTTAGAACATTATCAACAAATAGCAACTTCATAATAATTAGTTGCTCTACAATACTCGATGCTGCAATTACAAGAGCGGCCATTTTTATTTTAAAGTCGCGACTTTTAATTTGTGTAGTTCACACGGTGACTTTTAAAGTCGCGATTTTAAAAGTCGCGGCTTTTAAAATCGCGACTTTAAAAGTCACCGTGTGAACTACCCATTAATTATGCAAATATTGCACGTAAAAAATACTGGCGAATTTATTTCATTTTTCTTACAGAAATAGACGCCCATCATATTCAGGTGCCCTTGTGCAGCACGGCGAGGCCCTGACAGCAGCGTTTTTCCAGCTCTTCAATGTCGTGGCACGTTTTTAATAACGCTAAAATTTCGCGGCACTATACAGGGTGTTTGAAATTTAAGTTTAAGCATGAGGATCTCGTTTTCTTATAACAGCTAGGGTATAGGTTTGCAAAGTTGCTAAATTCGGTGCTCAATAATAATCTGAAGAGAAATTGGTAATATCTCAAACGGTATTTGAGAAAATGAGGAAAACAGGAAAATTTGAAAGCCCTCTTTGGTTTATAAAATACTTCAATTGTGAAAAAACGTTGCCTTTTTCATTGTTGTGAGAAGTCAAAATCGGCTGTCAAAATAGTACGTCAGGTGGCGCCCTCAGTGTTGTATTTTAAATGTCATTAATGTTCAAAAATGTCATGTTAATACTAATAATGGCAGTTGAATGTTCAAGTTAAGAAAAATTTAACAAATATTTTTATGAATAGTTATAACAATTATTCTTCATGATTTAATTCGCAATTGTCACTGAATTTGGGAAAAGTATAAATATTTTTTAGCAAAGCAACAAACCCGTCAAAAAGTTGTGAGATCGGTAAAGCACATATTAACCTCAGGAAATTTCCCATAAGCGAAGTTGATTGCGGTTGGTTATTTTTACAGGTAAATAATTATTATTCAAGTCCAAAGTTTTATGGAAATATGTGACTATCAATTTAAAAAATATAGTTATTGATATACTTCACAGAGAGCGCCAGTTGACGTACTTTTTTGACGTTTACCTGGGAACGACGTTTATGGTCAATTGGGACGGCCATATAAGTAGCGTAGCGCATTATGAATGAAGTTGGCCATGGTGTGATACATCAATGAATTCAGAAAAAAAAAATGTATATGATAATGTAAATAGCAAAAATTGAGCCCATAAGAAAAATAAAGTTGCCGTAAGACAAAGAAAAAATTAGTGATTACCATCCGATTCGGCTTAGAGTTGCTTAGGGAATGTTTTTACACATTTGAAATATTTTAAACCCCAAAGAAGTTAGACAATTTTAAAAATCGTATTTTCCAGTTTTTCCCAATTTTTTTAGATATTGTTTAAGATACTTCCAATTTTGCTTCGGATTACTTATTAACAAACTCTCAAATGATTCTTTTATTATAGTTTTTTCTTTATTTAAAAACTATTCCGCGACCATAAGGGCAACAGAAATTTAGTTGGTAAAGTTTGTGCCGGTCCGACCCTGTGCCAAGTCGGCCAGCTCAAACTTTGACTTAATAATCCCCACATCCTGTTTTTATTTACTTACACATTACTTATTAAAACGTTCAACTAGATTGTTTAAAATTTAATTCTTACTGATGATAACGTGTTTTCTTACTCTCATGGCTAATGTGACCTTTGTTTGTTTAAACGAATCGATATATAGTTGTTTGTTCAACATTTTAACTTGACGATAACGTGATTTTAAATTATTTTTGTTAAAAGTCTTTTAAATTTTGTTGGACACGTAGGGCCACGTCGGTAATTGTACTAGAATGGAGCAAATCAAAGACGGCTGGTTCCGGGAAAAAAACGATTTATGGCCTGGACAATGCTTTTCTTTGCAAGTAGAACAAGTTTTGCATCACGAAAAATCCAATTTTCAGGATATATTGGTCATACAAACGTAAGTACACTTATTTCATACAATTTTTGTAGAGAATTACCCGTAATTATAATAATGTTTAGATGACGAGTGTATTCGTTCAAAATTCTATACGCGAAAGTTTATTTTGAGTTTCTTTCGCGTTTTAAGTTTAAATTGTTGTAGCATTCAATTTAAATTGTATTTATCAACAACACAGTGGTATTTTTTCATACTTCAGTAATTTAGTTTGATAACAAGTTATCAGTCAAGTTCACGGCCTTCGAGAGGGCGAATCCAGCGGGTACGGAGCTACAGAATACCAGGGCCGTAGCTATTAAGGTTTCTGAGTACCTACTCTACCGACCTTTATTCTATTCCCGGAAATCTAAACTTTAAACAACAAAAATCCCGGGAATTCCCGGAACTTTCGTTTTTCCGAGACATTCCTTCGATTTTATATGTCGTAAAAGAGGAAGGACTTTATAAAATTTAAGGGAAAGTTTTATATGAATGATATAACTTCATTAACGATAGGGTGACCCAGTGGCGTAGGCAGGGGGGTCATAACTTCCCCCACAGGTTTGCAATAAGTCGTTATAAAACCGGAGAACTGTAAATTTTGTGCTAAAAAAAAAAAAGTCTTCGGCTCTTTTTACTGATTATTAACCTCCCCCCCATGATGAAACCATCAAATATCCTGCTGCAAAAAACTTAAAAAGAGAGTGGTGACTTAATAAAATAGGTCCTCAGCTCTTTTTGCGTTTATGCATGGAAGCATGCTGCCTACGCCACTGGGGTGACCATTCGTCCCCGATTTTCGGGGACAGTCCGCGAAACAAGACTCAAGTCCCGTATTATTCTTGTCCCCGATTTTCATATTTTTTCTATACACATTGCCAATTCAGAACAAGAGGAGGGGACTGCTGCAGAAGGGAGTCTGCCTTAAGCACGACAATGCCAGACGCCAGACCCCACACGGCCAACGCAATAAAGCAACTTTTGGAGTCCTTCGGATGGGATGTTTTGAACCACCCCGCACATTCCCCCGACCTGGCGCCTTCAGACTATCATCTGTTAACCTCCCTGAAGATGTACATGGGAGGGAAACAATTTCTGACGAGGAAGTGAAGGGGGGGGGGGTGAACAAGTGGGCAAAGGAGGTGGCGGCAGAGTTCTTTGACCAAGGCATAATAAAATTGATCCCTCGTCTCACTACGTGCATCGAGAGGGATTGCGACTACGTGGAAAAATAGTTCACATATGTTCTGATGTACCCATGTAGAAGTTTTTTTTTAAACCTACAAAAATCTAGTACACTTACTTTCTGGACGGCACGTTACGAGGCACTCGTATATCTGTATTACTATATCTACTGCATAGGCGTTTAACATAGGGAAAACCGTTTTTACAAAGGTCTCGTTATTCGCGTTTTTCTCCGGAACCGTTTAAGATTTTGTCAAAGTCTTTGCACCATTTTACTTGCCAAGAATGCGCGCATTGGTGAATAGAACAATTTAGATTTTGTCTCTGGACGGTTTCTTGGCCAACGCGATCTCAAAAATGATCTTTTCAAACCAACTTTTCAGTTTTTCCCCTATTTTTCCGAAGAAAATGGCCTGTGGCCCGTATACCTCTGCAAAACATATAGTTTTGATGTTCTTAATGCAATAAACACAGCCTTCCTTAATCATATTTGGCGACAACGTATCGTGACCTTCCCTGGTAAGAACTTGTTTGCCAAGCAGAAGTTGAATGTATTAGAAGGCCCAGGAAATTCGCTAGAGTTGAACCAGATCGAATATTTCTTCGCCATTGCGAAGGGCTAGGTTAGCAAATATTAAGGTGACCAACCGTCCTCCTTTAGGGAGGACAGTCCTCCTTTTTTCACTTCTGTCCTCCCTTGAAAAGTGTCCTCCTTTTTGTCCTTTTCGATATTTGAAGACTAAAATCTGTAAATCTCCAAAAGAAAATACTAGGAATAGGCTGTAATGCTCCTATTTTGTCAAATGCAATCAACACGGCGTCATGTGCCATGCTAATTGATGTAGAAGTAATAATACTACAATTTATTTGTATTTTAGTCGTTTTACCGTTCGCGTGGCTACTTTATAACAATTTTGTGAAGAAGCGAATGTTGAATACAAAAAACTTTTAGGATACTCAAAAGTTAGATGGCTTGCTCTAACACCTGCTATAGAGCGTGTTCTACAATTATTCGAGCCTCTTCGCTTATATTTTTTGAATTTAGACAAATGTCCTAAAATCCTGGAGTCGTTTTTCAATAATGAAATATCTGAGATATTAATGTATTTTGTACATAATCAAGCATCTATTTTTCACAAAACGATTCAAAAGATTGAAGGTGAACACATTTCAGCTACAGAAGTTAGCCTTATTTTGAATGACTTTATCCTTCAATATAAATCTCGATTTGAAGAAAAATTTCTTCCTTTTATAAAAAGAAAATTATCAGACTTAGAGGAATCAAATCCGGGCATAAGGAAAAAGTTTATCAAAGAAGTGCAGAATTTTTACCAAACGTGTTTTCAATATATCGAAGAATGGTCTAAAACAAACCTCACGGGAAATAACAGTTTTCAATGGTGTTTTTGGCTTCATCGCCAGTATGTTGGACAGATATTGAATCTTGTGTTGAGTTTTTATCTAAAGAATTGCCAGATATTAAAATAGACAATTGTCTCTTTGAAGAAATTAGAAGACTGAATGTATATTTAAATTCTGAAAAATTAATACGATGGGAAAATCAACACGTTGAAATTGATAAAAGATTGGTGTAAATATTCAGCCATTTAAAAAATGGACATATTCCATGTGAAAATTTATTTATTCTTGTTCAATTTTTGTTGTGCTGCCCTGGAACTAATGCAGCAGTTGAAAGAGTTTTTTCAATTGCTAATGATTTTTGGACAAGTGAGAAATCGAGATTGAATGTTGATACTCTAGCTGCAGCACTTGCCGTAAAATTCAATATGAAGGACATTTCTTGTTCAGATATTTCCAATATATTGTTAAAAGATAATACACTGACAAAAAATATTCATTCAGTGGAGAAGTACTCCTTTAAATAGTTATAGGCATGTAAGCATAAAATTTCATGTTAGTGTTAGTTACAAATGTTTTTATTAAGTATTTATCATATTATAATGTTTGCAATGCATAAAATGTGTCTTTTATTTATTTACTTTTTTTTTTTTGCTCTTCAATTTGTCCTTTTCATTGTAAGAAAGTTGGTCACCTTACAAATATGGAATACGTAACAAAAATTAAAATGATAGAGTTTGTTATGAAATTGTGCTATAGGGGCCCCGAACTGAAGAAAATGTGAATTTGTTATCAAAGTGTGCTATAGGGGCTCTGAAGTGAAAAAGATGTGTGGAAAATTAATGGCATCAATGTCTAAGACAGTGGGGCAGGTAATTACAGCAAAAGAGGATCATGCAGTTATTGTAAGGTGGTAAATTAATTAATTTTGTAAGGGCGATTATATTTCATTATGTTTATCCCAATTAATATGCACAGCACTGTAATATGCACTACCTAGGTCCTGTTTCTCAAAACTTACAAGCCTTGATATACAAGTCCGTAGCTTAGCTACACGTGTAGTTTCCACGGAGTTTTCATGGAAACTACACGTGTAGCTAAGCTACGGACTTGTATTACAAGACTTGTAAGTTTCGAGAAACAGGGCCCAGGACTTCCTGTATAAACAAGTACTGTATAAACATAAAAAAACAATTCTTTTTATTCCAGAAAATCACACGGTACAGCGCTTATACTGGACGGAATAATTCAATGCACCGAACATGACGAATTCGCGTATCAAGAAATGATATCGTTTCTACCACTCTGTGCACACGATAACCCCGAAAAAGTTCTCATTATCGGTGGCGGTGATGGTGGTGTGGCGAAAGAAGTCTCGAAACATCCACAAGTAAAAGAAATTGTGCTTGTAGAAATCGACGAAAAAGTTATAAATGCAAGTAAAAAATTCTTACCTTTCATGGCCCACGGTTTTGGTTCTTCCAAGCTAACGGTAAACGTAACCGATGGTTTTGATTTCATGAGGAACCATAGAGGGGAATTCGATGTTGTTATAACCGACTCCAGCGATCCCGTCGGCCCTGCGATTAATTTATTCACAGAAGAATACTTCAGAATGTTGAAAAGTGCGTTGAAACCGAATGGAGTGATATGCTCACAAGCAGGAACAATTTGGTCGCAGATTGACCATATTAGAGAGACTTTGAAAAATTGTAACGAACATTTTCCGTCGGTGCGATTTGCTATAGCCAGCGTACCGACGTATCCAACGGGACAGATTGGATTTATAATAGCCTCTGTTAATTATAATACAGATTTATCATCACCGAAATATGTATTTACCGAAAATGAAATTAAACAAATGAAGCTGCGATACTACAATGCAAAAATACACAGCGCGGCTTTTGTTTTACCAAATTTTGCAAAAAATATTTTATACTCGACATAATTCAGATGTTAAAGTATAGAGGACATTACAACAAAATATGTACAGGGTGTACCAAATTGGAATGTTTTATGGGGTATCTCAGTTTCCATAATAATTAGAGAAAACCTCTTATCGGTGTCTAGGGTTATGTTTTTGAGTAAAGAACACCTATGTAATTAGACTTTATCACAGATGAAAAATGAAATTTAAATTTTTATGCTTAATTGAAAAAAGATTTTTTAATTTTTTAACGACCTTGACTTTTGAGATATGAAGTAAACATATATTTTTTATCCTACACTATCTGAAAATCTTATTTTCGTGCGTCTAAATGGACGCGAAAGTATGCACTTGCACGGCTAGCCTGGTAAAAACACATTGCACGGCTAGCCTGGTAAAAACTCATGTAACGCCTAGGCGCGAAAAAAGTACGTCGACGTTTACCAACAGAGGGCGCTCCGTTATCTGTCAAAATTAAATTACAACTAATTTAAAATTCTAAACCGTCGTGACTTACTTTACGGTTGATAAATAATGGAAATGGACAAAAGAAATGAAGAATCAGATGACAACTTTAGTTGCACACTTGCGGAAATTAGTGAAAAAGCGAAAGAATTAACTCTGAATTTATTACCAGCAAAATCTAAAAAACGGTATGATATACTTATACAGTATAACTTATTTATGAAGTGGTGTACTACCAAAAACGTTAAACAACACAGCGAAAGTGTAATTCTAACTTATTTATCTAAATTATCAAAGAAATATAAGTCTTCAACGCTGTGGCCGATTCATTTATGTTAAAAGCTTCCTTACTGTAAGACATAATGCCGATATTGCATTGTATAAGACATTCATTGCCTTTCTTAAAAAACAATCTGTCCGGCATGTTGCTAATAAATTAAGAATATCAGTCGTCAAGAAATAGATGCATTTCTTACAGGATTGTTATTTTTAATTTTTGTTGTGTAGGATAAAAAATATTGTGTACACCATGCCGGGAAAGTGGTTTTCCGAGCCTCGAGAAATGGACAGCCTCGGCTGTCCAACTTTTCTCTCGGCCCGGAAAACATCCACTTTCCCGCCTAGGTATACAAACTACTATTAAAGGGAAACTCTAGCAGGGTCATGACTATATGAAAAAGCATTTTATTATCGCAGTTTGCCATAATTTCGTAAACAAGTAAAAGTAATATCCAAGTAAATTTTCAAACTTATTAGCAAATCCGTGTATTCTTTTGTATGTTATAGGTATACACAGAGGCGTCGAGAGACGTCGCCGGGCCCGGGGGAAAAATTTTCATGGGCCCCAAGTAAATAAATTATTTGAAAATTAATTTTAAAAAAAAACCAATTGTGAATTGTGATTATTTAATACACCATAATTAAAAAAGTATGTGGACTCCTGGGCCCTTAAATTACATCCGGACCCGGGGCTCAGAGACCCCCCTGCCCCACCCTCTCATCGGCCCTGGGTATACAGTGTGTCCAAAAGGAATGGAATATGGGGTTACCTTAAAAATTAAGATTATGCTAAGAGGCCGGTGAATATCGTAAATTTAAAAGATCGTTTTAGAAAAATTACACCTGAAATGGTTGGGAATGTTATAATCGGGTTTAAAAACCATGTTTATCATTGCCAAGCTGTAAATCAGTGGTGCCCAACCTTTAACTGGGCTCGAGCCAATTTAGAATTCAAAAATTTTAGGCGAGCCACATATAATATATTTTGATTTTAATTTTAAACGTTTTAATGCACAAACAATAAAAATTTGTAATATGTTAAAGAAAATGAGGCACATCAAAAGTTGTCTTGAGCCACATTAAAATGTGTCGCGAGCAACACGTTGCTTGCGAGCTACGGGTTGGGCACCACTGCTGTAAATGGTTCACAGTTTCAACACTTATTGTAGATTTCATCAAAAAATTTTAGTTCTTATGATGTTTTTGTTAGAAATAAATACTAATCAATTAAAATAATTTTTGCGTTTTTCTCAAAAAGTTGCTTAAGTAAGGGTACTAAAGTTTTGCATCATTGAAAAGAGAAAAAAAATCTCTATCAAATGAGTATAATATAGGGGTACCTTGTCATTTAAAAACATTTAATTGTTTTTCATTGCGCTTTTGTTATTCGAAAAAAAATATTTAAATTTTGTCATATGGTGGAAAACTAAGTACCAAACAACTTTTATTCAAAACATTTTTCCCTAAAGTGGATATTTACTGAGATATACAGGGTGTCTCAATTATACACTGCCAAAAAGTAGGTGCATATTCCTGAGTGAAAATGATGACCATTTGTCAAATATTTTGTTATTCGAAAATGCTTCCTTTCAAAGTTAGAGAGACCTCTAAAGTTGCAAGAAAGAAAAATCAAAAAATCGATTACGTCCTAGCCCAGGGATGGGCTATGGAAGGCCATTTCTCAATTCGGAATTTGTAACCAGGCCGCCAGAGCCGGATTTGCTTCGTTTACACTCCTAGGCAGAAAATATGACTACGCCCCAGTCAATGGCGTATCGTCATCAGCGTGGACCCTGGTGCAAGTCTGTATATGGGGCCGTAAAATATATATTTCTGAAAAAAAAATTTGCGATCTAAACTTAAAAAAAAACCTAAATTTTGGGAAATAAATCCTAATGGGTCCCCAATAGTGGTGCATAGGCATAGGCAGTCATAGGATGATACGCCACTGGCCCCCATAAAAAAATTAGTAAATTTTAAAAATAAAGTATTATTTAATGTCTGTGGTAAGCATACAACTGTAGTAATTTCTATTTCATCGATTGATTTTTCATGAGGATGTTTTGTTGCGATTCTGTTTGTTTTATTACAAAACTGTCCAATTTACCGCTTTTTGCGATTATGTCCCGTAATTTATTTTTCTTTTCCTGTGCTATTTTTCTACACTGAAATCTGAAATCTGAAATCCGCAATTTCTTTTGTGACCTGACATTCTTAGGCCTGGCTCACACAGAGCGTTTTCTGTCGCGCGTTTGTGAAGTACTAGCAATTGCATGTACGCGTACACACATACGACGACCAAAGTCGCGCGACTATGTGTGTACGCGTACCTACATGCAATTGCTAGTACTCCAACAAACGCGCGACTCAAGTCGCGTGACAGAAAACGCTCTGTGTGTGTGAGGCCTAAAGGTGTATATCGCTTGCAACTATGCTTTTACATGCGTCTGTTGTCAATATTGCCGGCCTATTCCTCATCGGGAACGAATTTTCGCATGCAGCCGAAGTCGTGTACATGCTTGTAAAGTTAACAAGTTTCCTGTACTCGACGTGTGCGCGCCGCCTCTAATTTTTATGATTTGTGGAAGAAAAAACGCCCCATTTTTTTGACGCCCTACGCAGTTGCCTAGTTTTGCCTGTATGTAAATCCGGCTATGCAGGCCGCACATTATTATACCCCCCCTTCCGATTTTACATAAATACAAAAATTGTGCTCAGTAATTGCATTTAAAACAGATTTTGTATTTGTTTATAAAGTAATTTTCTTCAGCTTTAATGTTTGGACAGTATTTATGTTATGATACAGAGCTACATTAGATTATGTCATATAGCAAACTGTAAAATAAATCGAGAAAACGAATTATAAAAAATATAAAATCAGTAAAAAGGCCGCACGAAAAACCTCAAAAGGCCGCAGGTTCCCCACCCGTTCTAACCGTTTAAGCTAGAGCTATCAAACTTGGCCGAAATGTGTAGGTGTTTCCCATTGACTTTGTGGGATAATTAGAAACAAAACGCATAATTGGAAGTATGATTTATAGTCACCATCTTCAGAATTTTTTTCTTTGGAATGAAATTGAAAATGTCATTCGTCTATAAGAAAGTACGACTTAAGAGGAAAAAATTCGTCCCTGTTTGTTTTTTGCTGTAAACGTAGCCGTTTTCGAGAAAATCGACAACTTGTTTATACACCTCAAATATTATTTTTACCGAACTTAGTTGGCTAATGTCATACTTGACTTAATGCCTAATTTACATTGGTATAGTAGCTAATGCAAGTAACTAAATTTAGCTACTTGCACTGTGTAGACAGTTTTGTTTAGTACTTGCGCAAGTAAACAATTTAGTGACTTTTTGAGTAAAGTAAATAGAAATCATTACTATTTACTTGAAGACGATACTTCATTTATTGTCAAATACTAAACAATTTCCTTAAATTTGATGTGGACCACGTATATATTGTGTAAACACTCACTAAACCAAAATTTTGACAAGTTTTGCTACTTGATTAGTGACTTGCTTTAGCTACTTGATGTAGTAACTTGCTTTAGCTACTATACCAATGTAAATTCGGCATAAGGCTTGCGTTTCACGGCTAACTTAGAATAGGTAATATCGTTAAAATATGGAAGGGTTTTGATGAATAGCACAAAAACTATTATTTTTTTCTTAAATCGTAGATCATTTTGACCCACTTAACCAATTCTGTTTCTTTTACCATTTACAAGATCCCCATGTTGTGCACAATTACTGGGACACTGGGATTAAATATACAGAGTATGCAAAACAAAACTTTTTACGCTTTTTACATACATGAGTAAGAACCTTTGGTTAACCAGAAGGGCTTTATTGAAAACCTGAAGAATGATCAGTCAAAATGACAGTGTTGGCAACCCTGTGTTTAACGAAGGGTTTTGTTAAAATAGTTTATAAATCAAGTGTTCCTCAAATTTGAAAATCCTGAAAAATCGTGGCATCTAGATACAACACATTTATTTTATGCAACAGCACCACAGAATTTACTATCTGCATGTAAAAACCAACCAATGATTTTGTCACGGTCACTCATTTATTTTGATTCTGAACTGTTATCAAAACTTTCCATTATTTTTGCCGACAAAGAGACAAAAACAAAACACTGCACATTTTAAGTCATGATATTTATTTTAATACTGTATTTATACAAACAAAATTCTCAACAAGTCTGTCAACACATTAAATATAACAATAAACAAATCACACAATATGCAGTCATATTTTCGTTCCTCCTCTTTTACTTCCCAATTTATCACGTTAAATATGGGACGACGATAATTCGTACTTTTTCAAAATTCAATTTTAAACTGAAACTTTTAACGTTCACCTGCAAGGCAGAACAAAAATATGACCTTTGACATAAAACAAAATTTCACACTTATTTCTAATTGCAAATGTTACCAATAACGATGCATACATACTCATATACCATTTAAATACAATTGAAACATTCCGTCTTACTTGATCCGTTAAGGCTTTTTCACTGCAGCACGAACACCATTTTTTAATTATATGAAGGACTCTTGGAATTTCTCCTGCAAGCTTGTTATTCCTAAACAGAATGCAAAACAAATTTATTTTTATATAACCTACAGACTTGCGTAGATAAATAATAATTATAGTCATCTTTGCTGCATAATACATAACACAATTTTATTCAGAATTTATTCAAATACATTTGATTGAACGAATTTATACAAATATTTAGCAAAATAACAAAATTTATTCGTCGAAGAAGATGCTACTTAAAAATCATCAAGTTGGGAAATCGTAAAGAAACTATAAAAAAATCAAATCGTCCACTGAATGCGTTCAGTGCCAAAAGCCATTTTTTCAATGGCTTTTCAAAAACAAAATTGAAAAAAATACATAATTTTTAATTGAGTTAAAAGTTTTGTGTAAATTTATATTGTTTAAATAATGCCACTCACTGTGTATCACATGTGATGCACAAGCGTAAAAGCATTCGTTGTGTGTATCACAGGACAGGCAAAGAGTTAAAACAACGAGGTTATGGGGGTTACGGTCGAACTGAATCACCCCATACGTAACTTTTGCCAATTTAACCAAATCTCTATCTCTCATGTTAAACGAGATACCATAGTGACCCGAATTAATTGCTATACCCTGTGCAGGAATAAAAATATGGCATTTTAATTTTAATTGGAAAACCAATTGCATATTTTCTATGTTCACGCATTATGTAGCAAAGAAATTAAAAACGACAGAAACATATTCTATAAATAAAACAATCAAACAACAGAATAAACAAACTTACTTCTCACAAAGCAGTCCAAATACGTCTTCACAAAACAACTCAAAATACTCAAGTATTATCTTCTCAAAGTGCCCCACAATAACGTGCGGTATTAAGACTCATTTAAAAAGTGCTTCTCATTCCAAACAGATATTGCTGTCACATCAAGGATCATAAGTCACACTCTCTGCTGCGCAAACACACGTTTAAAGTCCACGCAACGTCACATATAGGATTTAATTCATTCAAGTCTTGAGTTATACACCGCTTCACTCGTCCATGTTTTAGTACCACTGCTAGTTTAATGCATACTCTTTTTTCACATTACGTTAAGTTTACGTTAACCACATGCAAAACCTTAATTTTTTAATGCACTAGAAACAAAGCTTATCATTGAAGAAGGACGGGATCGGGTTTAGCAATACCACGTGTAAACAAAATCACACTCACGCACCTCTTTCAACTTTGTTTCTGATTAAAACAAATGCATCATTTAACATATGATAGATACAAGGATAAGACTACTTTTTAATTGGGTATATTCACACCTTTTAGGTATTCTCAGTTTTATAAGAAATGACTACAACTTTATTATTTCAAGTGGAATATACACGGTCCTTCATTAGTGCGTCGGGCTTTCATAGCGCCTGTAGAAAATAGGGACAAAAAAAACAAAATTATTGATTTGAAAAGATCTACGTCTTAAAATTATTTTCAACTATATGTACAGGGTGTCCCATTTTTGCGCTATAACAAAATAAAGATTTTTTAAATGGAACACCATTTTTTAACCTCTACATCAGGGGTGGCCAAACTTTTAGACGTTAGGGGCTACTTTTCAGAGAAAGTGTATCCGCGGGCGACTACGTTTTTTGTAAGGTACCTACGAAATTGGTGTTTTTTAAGGTCTTTTTAAGTATTTGCAAATCGATGACTTTTTTTAGAAGATACTTACGAACTGCGTCTTTTTTTTAATGAAATTTTAGATACTTACGAAATGATGACGTTTTTTTCTAAAAGACACAAACTGGTGAAGACATTTTACTATGACTACTATAAAATTACCTATAAATAACTATTTTCTAGCACTGGTTCTGAATTTTAAAAACTTCAAAAAAAAATCCACGAAAAAAAGAAAATTATTGTTTTACAATTGTATTAAAATAAATTAAAAGCAAATTTCACAAAAACAAAACAAAAACAATAGAATTGTTTTAATTTGATGACACTTGGTAATGCATAGTTTTGACCAGTTTGTTAAAATTTGGCTCGTATGAACTTAAACTAATTCTTAAACACAATTCCAAATGTAGATCAGATAATTGTGACCTATGTTTAGTTTTTATCCCATTTATGCAGGAATATGCTAATCTTACAAATATGCAACAACTCTCCAAATATATGGATATTTATCCCTGCTTATTAATTTCCAGAAGCTTGCATTTGAAGCCATTGATTTTAAATGTGTATTTTGTGTATCTATTATTTGCAGAAAATAATTTTGAATTATTTTTTAAATTCGAATACGCTCTGAGTTTATCACTATAATTTGTCAATTTTTAAGTCAGCTTCACGGTCGACGTCTTGGCCACCCCTGCTCTACATGAATGTCTGTTCACTTTTTACTTTTGTTTCAGTGTTGCCAACATATACATTTTTTTCGAAAAAAAAAAAAAAACTCACGTAAGTAGGCTTAACTTTAAAAAATCGTAGCGACCTCGTTTCTTGAAATTAAGAAATAAGTTTTAGCAAAATGTTAGTCCGGTTAGGGAGCAACATTTTAATAATGAAAAATCAGAATTTAGTGATACAGGGTGTTCACAAAAAAATGACAAACTTTCCAAACTTCAAAGTGACATAAGTCATTTTTTTCAAATGTAACCACCCCTATTTTATTTCGCTATTTGATAGCTTTTTTCCTCCTCTTCAATTTTTATAGGGGTTGTCCTATGTCTAAACACCGTAGTTGTTGAGATATTCAATACTTTTCACAAAAGTAGCCATTTAATTGCATTTTTATACACCGAAGTAGGCCGCGCATATGCAAAACAAGTGCCAAAATGTAAGCAAATGTCAACGACATTTAAATAAATTTAGAATTTAAGCTGATAATAATTAATTGTTATTATTCAAAAAATATGAAAAGTAACAAATTGAAAATAAATAAAAGAGAAACGACTACAATAAATGTTCGAAATGCCTTCTATTTTCATCCCGACACAAATCTATTCGCCCGGATATCTTCTTTCTTGATAACGTGTCGCATAAATACCGCTCACCAATAATTAATTTCTATCAGTCTCCTCTAGTACAAAAATTATATCGACTAGTTCGTCTTTTTCGAAATTCATTTTGATCAATTTTCGTCTTTTTTTTTTACCACAAAATAGAGTAAAGTACTCTTGCAGCAAGTATTAATCTGGAAGACTTTTGAACTACGGTAAAATATCACTTTCAGATTTTTTGTGTATAGGGCGTTAGTTTTTTAACTTTTTATAAATTCGGAATAAAAACCGTTTTACGGTTCGATGAAAGAAAATTTATTCAAATGTCACGTTGACACTTGCTTATATTTTGCATCAGGGCGGCCTACTTCGGTGCATAAAAATGCAATTAAATGGCTACTTTTGTGAAAAGTATTGAATATCTCAACAACTACGGTGTTTAGACATATGACAACCCCTATAAATATTGAAGAGAAGAAAAAAGCTATCAAATAGCGAAATAAAATAGGGGTGGTTACATTTGAAAAAAATGAGTTATGTCACTTTGAAGTTTGGAAAGTTTGTCATTTTTTTTGTGAACACCTTGCATCACTAAATTTAGATTTTTTATTATTAAAATGTTGCTCCCTAATTGGACTAACTTTATTGCTAAGACTTATTTCTTAACGTCAAGAAACGAGGTCGCTACGATTGTTTAAAATTAAGCTTGCTTCTGAGATTATTCAGAAAAAAAATTATAAGTTGGCAACCCTGGCACAAAATCAAAAAGTGAACAGACATTCATGTAGAGGTTTAAAAATGACATCCGAAGACCTAAAAATATACAGGGTGTTCCATTAACCCGCCATCGGTCGCGCTACATTTTTGTAACGCCGTCGGTCACGTGGGGTCAGTCAACGCCTTCAATCCAAATATTGCAATTTTTTAAAATATTTATGTTTATTTTTAGTTGCTTTGGTCTAAAAGACTGTTCTTAACAATAAAACATAAACCTTACTAAAAATATCTTTATTAAAGTCTTTAAAAATGTATATAACTGAAATAGGAACATGTTTTTTGTTTTTGGTCTTTCTTTAGAAAAACATAACATAAAAACTCTTCAAAATAACAAAACTAAACTTTTTTTAATAATAGAAATAAATAACAAAGTTATACTCAAAAACAATAAAAACAAATATCAAAAAATTAGGTAGATCTAATCAGCCTTCAAAATTCACTACAAATTATCGGGAGTAATTACACTAGAGCTTTTTTTATAGCCGGACAAAGTTGCGTTGCTACGAAAGTTTGGTTGCTGGGAAAATCGACGAGACAAAACTGTCAGACAGTTGTCGAGTCAAGATTTGCCTAATAGCAACTAAACTTGAGTTTAGTAAAAACAAGTTTGTCCAGGATAAAAACAAAGCTCGAGTGTAATTCGGTACGATAACTGCACGAATAAATTATAACCTTCAAATAGTAACTGACAAAACGTCAAATCTTGTACTTAGTTACAACCAAATAAGTCGGTTGCATGGTAACAAAGTTACATGCAAAAATGCAAGTCGATATTTAGTTAGGTACCTTTTTATCTGCTGTCATAACGACAAATCGTGACGTCATTATGGAGAATTTAACATATGAGTGTAGTTATCAGTGCAATTGTTACAAATTATTTTACTGTGTCTCGGGCACACATTTTTTTTTACAGAAATTGAATTAAATTGTGATAATGGAATGTCTTCCTGACTACTAGACAGATCTTCATGTTCCGAAATGTACTCTTTTTCTGTCTCCGTATCATGTTCTCGGCATCATGTGAGTTATTTTGCGTTATTTCTTCATCACCGCCATCCTTCTCGTCTTCTTCACCCCCAACTATTTTTTCTTCATCACTAACCTCTTCTTACCACTTCAATAGACGTAATTCTAGTCGAGAAACCATTTTTCAAAAACACAAACATAAACTATTTTCTAAAGCAAACGGTCGCGTGGGGTCAATTGACGCCTCTTCGTGTGACAAATGTCCACTGTGCATCAAACGCAAAGTGCGAACTGAGGGGTGTTGTGCGTAAACAGTGGCGCCTATCGATGTATGAAGGTAGACGAAGCGGCGTATCTTAATATTTATTAATTTAAAAAATATTGACCATTTTTAATATCGCTGGGCGTTCATTCGTTCCACGCGACCGATGGCGGGTTAAAAAAAATCTTTGTTTTTGTTATAGCGCAAAAATGGGACACCCTGTATAGTTGAAAATAATTGTAAGACGTAGATCTTTTCAAACCAATAATTTTATGTACTTAAGTTTTTTTTTATCTCTTACGGGCGGGGCACTAAGAAAACCCGATGCACTAACGAAGGACGACCCTGTATTGTGCTTTTTAATATTTTTTAAATAAGAAACAACTGCTGATAAAACTACATCACTTTAGAGCAGCGGTTCCCAAACTTATTTTGTGGCGGATGCCTTACATCAGTGTTTTTCAACCTATGTGCCGCTAGAATCCACCAGGTGTGTCGCAGAAAATAAAATCATAAGTTGCTAGAGTATAGGTTTAAATTTGGAAAAGTTGCTGAATTCGGTGCTTATTGATAATCTAAAAAGGAATCTTGAAAATCGTCCATAACACCTTTGGAGTATGAAATATTTCAAATGTGTAAAATATTTTTGCTATTTATCAATGTAGAAGTAAAACAAAATGACAATGAAACACGTCTTAGCTTCTCGCTCTTTATTCTTGTCCGCGCAGTCAGATTTCACAAGAAAATTAGTACGAAAAGTCGGGACACCGGGACGTATGGTAGGCCTACTTATAGGTGAACGTTATGAATTTCTACAATTGAAAAATATTAAAACAAGTTTTTGATTGTAGAAATTCATAACGTTGACCTATAATTCACAAATATGTTTCTTGTTTAGAAATCGTAACGTACTTAAGAAAGTTATTTATTACATAATGAATCTTTATATTTTTGACAAATACAATGTTTTATTTTAATTATTTGTTTTTTAAATTTTGTTGTTTCATTTTTTTGATCTATTGTAACAAATGGTTGTATAAATCCGGCCGTTTCGGTGATAAAGACTAATTACAAAATTAAAAAAGAATAAAAGGACAATTTAACAAATTAAGTTACAATTTAAAAATTAGTAGACGACGAGAGCCGAAATCGGGACTTGCTTCGTGACAGTTAAGTACTACTGTAACACCTGAGCTATCAGCTTATCGTACGATTTCTGATATATAATTAGTTACATAAGCTGAAAAACATTTTTAAATACTTGTTTGTGCAAATTTGTATAAAAATCGACGGGTCACTATCGGGGTACTTCCCTTGTAAGTTGTTTTAATTTTCTATATCTTCATTAAATGTAAATAATATAATTACATAATGTATTTTGGAAATCACCATAACGCCCAACAAACTAAGTGAAAATCAAATAGGTGTCTATAAGAAATGAAACGTGTCGAAAAAACAAAATCACATCGTCTAAGCATTTTTTAAAAGTAGTCACAATTTAAACCAAAAAGTCTACATATCTATGTACTGCACCTAGCAAAAAAAAAGTGAACGGTGAATATTAATAATGAAAATTTCAATCATTTAGGCACACCCGAAAAAAATATGATAATTGTCCAAACATTTAAAGTACTTAAATGTAGTTATTTCTTCGTATTGACAATATAAAATACACAGCACTTCGATGTGTAGCCGCAAAGTTTAAGTCACTTCCAGCTTAAAATACCCAAAAACTGTCGATATACTCAATTCTTAGTGTCGTATACATGTATCATAAATTCATAATTTCATTTGTTTTAAATTATAACTTAAATAAAAACAAAAGAGAGTAAGCTTCATTTCATTTACACTTGGTATAAGTTTAAGTAATACCTGCTTCGTTAAATATATAGAGCACGGGTATGCTCCACCATATAAGCTCAAATGGGCCGATTGACAATTTAACAAAGTTATAATAAGTCTAATTATTTTGAAAATCTTTGTTAAACATGCCATTTTTTTTTAATAAAATGGCAAAAATTGTTGATAACATTTCAACCAACTGTGTGAGGTGATCCAATATTAAGATTCATAATTGGGATTTGCCCAAAATTAAAGTTACAAGGTTTGTTAAATGGGGCCAGACCTTTTTTTTTTTAATTAAACTGATTTATATTAAATTTACTAGTTTCTAGGGTACTTTTTATTCACCCTGTATGTATAGGGTGGCCTTTTTCGATGCCCATACAGGGTATCTCGGTTATTATCAGAGATTAAAAAAAACTAAGTACATAGTCTCCATTTATTTTTTCGAGAGAAATTCATTGCCGTGAACAGATTTTTGATAACCTTTTTAATTTTCGAAATATAGCCAAAAACCGATTTTTGGCAATTTTCAAAAATGTTAAATATCTCGTTTAAACGAAAAGATAAAAAAAACTTTAAAGCCTTTTTTTAATGATTTTTTGTGCTTAATAAGATAGCGATGTTCAATTGTTTTTACTCATATCAATGCCGATATACCGGGTGTAAATGAAGTGTGGTACACCCCCTTTTTTTTCTTTAGTTTTGATTTTAGATAAATGAAAATTTAGACATATGATATGTGCAAAAAACCGGGCTTTTTGAGCCGTTGCACACATTTGTTTCACTTCCGGTTTCGCCGGAAATGACCCCAACTTTGTTATTTTAAGTGGAACACCCTGTATATTTTTACATTTTTGGAAAGAGGAAGTGATTTTGGATACAAATGCACTATTTTGGTTAATTTTTTTAACCTCAAATTTTTTTTTAAACAAAATTTAATTTTGGGTTAAGGGTGCCGTGACCTGCACAAATTGATTTTTATTATGTCAACAATTGTCCAAAAAACGTTTTTGTAAATTTTAAATGACATTTAGGTTACTTTAATCGGCTTTGAAGGTTGCGGTTTTTTGACAAAAAGTTAATTTTTTTAAATGGAACCATGCTGGTACTAGCAGTTATTTAAATGGAGCATCTTCTAACGAATCCATCGATACCAATAACTTGTATTTTTATTAAGAATCTACTTCAAAAATTTCAAATTATTGTGAAACTTTATTAAGAGATCCTGTTAATCGCAGTACACTGTGCATAACTAAAACAAAACAAATGATCGTTGTTTTATGTTTAACTACTATAGTCATTTAATTAAAAAGTCTAAAAATTTTGGTAATCATTTTTATATAATTAGATTACTGCGATTAAAAGGATCTCTTAATAAATTTTCACAATAATTTGAAATTTTTGAAGTAGATTCTTAATAAAAATAGAAGTTATTGGTACCGATAGATTCGTTAGAAGATGATTGATTTAAATAACCACCGCTAGTACCAGCATGGTTCCATTTAAAAAAATTGACTTTTTGTCAAAAAACCGATTCCGCAACCTTCAAAGCCGATTAAAGTAACCTAAATATCGTTTAAAATTTACAAAAACGTTTTTTGGACAATTGTTGACATAATAAAAATCAATTTGTGCAGGTCACGGCTCTCTTAATAAAAAACTAAATATTGTTTTAAAAAAATTTTGAGGTTATAAAAATTAACGAAAATAGTGCAGTTGTATCAAAAATCACTTCCTCTTTCCAAAAATATAAAAATAGACAGGGTGTTCCATTTAAAATAACAAAGTTGGGGTCATTTCCGGCGAAACCGGAAGTGAAACAAATGTGTGCAAGGACTCAAAAAGCCCGGTTTTTTGCACATATCATATATCTAAAATTTCATTTATTTAAAATCAAAACTAAAGAAGAAAAAAAGGGGGTGTGCCACACTTCATTTACACCCGGTATTACACCTAACTTTTTTATTTTAAATGGCAACCATAAGCAAATTATATATTTTTGGTAAGCACAAAAAATAAGCTTTCGATTCATGTCAAAGCCGACTATGGTTGCCATTTAAAATAAGAAAGTTAGGTGTAATATATCAATATTTGTATGAGTAAAAAAAGTTGAACATCGCTATCTTATTAAGAACAAAAAATCATGCCAAGAATGTCTTTAAAGTTTTTTTCTATCTTTTCGTTAAAACGAGATATTTAACATTTTTGAAAAGTGCCAAAATAGGTTTTTGGCTATATTTCGAAAATTAAAAAATATATCAAAAATCTGCTTACGACGATGAATTCCTTTCGAAAAAAGAAATCGAGACTACGTACTTAGTTTTTTTCTATCTCTGATAATAACCGAAATACCCTGTATGGGCATCGAAAATAGTCCACCCTGTACATAAAAGAAAAACTTATCCACATTTTAACAAAATGTTTTAAAAATTATTTTTGTGAGATGTGTTTTATCAAAGACAGAAATTAATTAATTAATTAAATGCAAGCAAATGCCCGTGCTCTATTATTATAGCAGGAATAAAATAAAAATGATAAAGTGATTCTGAGCGATTTATTTAAAACAAAAATTGCATCTTAAAAATACATACACGTAACATACAAGAGAAACCTCAAGATCATTTTTACAACCCTTGCAAAATAACGACACAAAAATGTCATGGTTTATCATTCGTGTACCGCCAAAACTAATGAGAACTTAATTGCTAAATTTCCACTTTTTCCTCAATTTTTAAATTCGCCAATGATCCAGATTGTCAAAACACACCAATTTTTACAAACTTTCATAACTAATAAAGCCAATTCAATCCAAATAATCATTTATGCTCGTAAACGGTAAAATTCATTGGTCAAATAAGAAACCTGCTTAACGACGGTAAACTGGCCGAAAATAAAAATGGTTGAAAATTAAACAGATTTCTATTTGCACAAAAACCAATCTATATAAACTATATACTACCTACGATAATATGTCCACAAACACCCATTTAGACCTACAGATTAACAACTCCTTTTCATAATGGAACATTTCTAAATTCAAATACGTCATTCACTATAAAACTTGCTCCAGTACAAATGTGTTATTTTAAACGTAAGCACCTCGAAATTACGAAAAGGAGACGTGAAGATTCAAAAAGGACGTGATATTTATATAAGAAAATTTTAATCATACTTTAAAAAACCTTTGTCCTGTTGTTGCGGCGGTGGTCGTGGCCACTGCCCGTCTTGCCCTTGACCCTGATTCATCCAATTTAAAAATCCTTGGTTGCCACCACCACCTGCTCCTTGATTCGGATTGCCATTGGCAGAGTTGCCTGAAAATATAGCACAATACATCAACTACCATATTCCTTCATACGACACAAAATGGTTAGTAGCAAAAGAAATACTTTTCAATTGAGAAAACCGATTTTATTATTCTACACAGGGTGGACCAAATTCGAATGTTTGTTTTATGGGGTTTCTCGGTTACCGCAATAGTTTATTTTATTGAGATAAACACGCCCGTGTTATGAGATTTATTTTATCACATTTTATTTCAGCACTAGACGAAAAATGAGATTTGATCGTTTTTGATAATTAGCAATAACTTTTTTATTTATAAAAATAAAACAAAATGTTGTACAGGTTTTTAACAAATTTTTTTATTCTTATTCCAATGTGGTTAAGCGAATAACGTGTTTAAAACGCTCCTGAAACCTAGCAGTGTAATCTAAGTAGTGAGGGCCAATAAAATAATAGGACGTAAAGTAAACCCGGTCAATCAAATTTGCTTGATTTTGGTAAGAATTATTTACTTTATTATGCAGTGAAAGCAAGAGGTACGATAAAGGTCAGGTTTCTGATGGTTAGACCAGGACCTGGCTTTTTGCCTGGTGCAACAAAATAGTCAGTAGAGATAATAGTAGGGGCATCAATCGGAAATTATAAGGAGCAAGATGAATTCTCACGACTATACAACTGATGAAGGCAAAAGAAAGAGGGAAATAGGAGAAGTATATTACTTTCAGAAAACCAAATACTGGAAGTCATTAGTAAGAAACTGAAAAAAAAATTGAGGAAAATGACATGAGAGTGGAAAATAAAATAGATAGTGTGCAAACAGAATAATTAAATATAAAAAAAAACAATACATAAAAATGGAGAATAGTAAAATGAGGGCAGAATTAAAGATTCAGGAAGGGAGAATAAATAAGTTAGAAAGGGCAGTTGGAAAAAAGAACGTAGTTATGTTTGTAGTCAAGGAAATGGATAATGAAGATAATTAATTCAATCATGTAAAGCAAAATCTACGAAGTAGTGGAAAAACTCAAGATAGAATTCGATGAAAAGAGCGATATAGCGGAAATTATAAGAATTGGAAATAAAGCTGAATGAAATACAGACCAACACTAATGGAACTAAAAACGTGGAATAAAAAAAGAGAAGTACAAAAAGCAGCAAATAAACTAAAAGGAACAAAGAGAAATACTACGAAAGCACATGAAGGATACAAGAAAAAACGGCAAAAAAGCTAACATTGCGTACAATAAATTATTTGCCGAAGATGCTGCATACAGGGTGGTCGGTGGTGCTTTTTTCGATGCTCACCATTGCTATCTTGGAAACGGTAAGAGATACAAGGTCGGTTAAATTAGAGAAAAGTTGCACATTTTTATGGAGATTAAGAATCTGAAAAGAAATCCTGGATATTTTGATTCGTTTTTGATTTTTTACAAAAAAACTGAAAAATGTGATTTTAGAAAAATATTATTATCTTCCCTGCCATTGACGCTATTTCATTTAAACTTGGTAACTTTATGGTTTTGACCGTCCTGGGTTTGATGACGTCAACAGAAATTTTCTAAGCCTTCTAGATTTCAAGTTGCGATAGTCAACTTTTTTTATTTCTTATGGCCGCCATATTGGATTTTTACACCATCAGACAGACAAAAAAATTTACTTTTCGGAATGGTAACCAACATACCTTTCTTCTTTCAAAAAACTTGTTGAAATTTGAAAATTTGTATAAATAAAATCGCGAATATTCGGAAAAACAATTGAAATTATAATATAAATAGAAGTGACACAACATTTTATAGGTCTAATAAAATAACGAAAAGACAATAAGTTTAAAACACCAGATAATTAATTATTTAAATTGTTTAAAGTGCGCGCCGTTATGTATGATGTAGTGGTTAGTCCTCAAATTCATTTCGTCCACTGCCTTTAGGATAGTTTGTCTCGAAATAGAGTCGAAAGCATTTTTGATTTTACGGCGAAGAAGTTCAATATTTTCCGTTAGGGTTGCATAAACAACATCAATGTAAAAGTAATCCATAGGCATTGAACATGGCGATCGCCGAGGCCAATGAACAGGACCAAACGTACCAAGTCATGAATTTTGAAAGCGTACATCTAAATTAAAATCCTTTTACAATGCGGGCGTTGTGGGGACCAGCTCCTTCTTGCTGAAACTACTGATGATTTTGAATTGTTAATAATGGCAATTCGCCTAACATATCTTCTAAATATGTTTCCAACAATCTTAATTTCGTTATCATTAAACCAATAAAATGTTCTGTAGCTTTTATTTATATCATAGTTTCAATTGTTTTCCAGAGCATTCTCGATTTTATGAATTATTTACACAAATTTTAAAATTTCAACAAGTTTTTTGAAAGAAGAAAGGTATGTTGGTAACCAATCTGAAAAACTAATTTTTTTATCTGTCTGCTGGTGTAAAAATCCAATATGGCGGCCATAAGAAATAAAAAAGTTGACTATCGCAACTTGAAATCTAGAAGGCTTAGAAAATTTCTGTTGACGTCATCAAACCCAGGACGGTCAAAAACATAAAGTTACCAAGTTTAAATGAAATAGCGTCAATGGTAGGCAAGATAATATTTTTCTAAAATCACGTTTTTTAGTTTTTTTGTAATAAATCAAAAACGAATCAAAATATCCAGGATTTCTTTTCAGATTCTTAATCGCCATAAAAATGTGCAACTTTTCTCTAATTTAACCGACCTTGTATCTCTTACCGTTTCCAAGATAGCAATAGTGAGCATCGAAAAAAGCACCACCCTGTATACAATAGAGGATTTGGGATACACAAAAACTACACTGAACCTGACAAATGTGGATATGAAACAAAAGCAGAGAGAAAAAGCGGGTAAAAAATATAGTGAGATGTCACCAGAAAAGTCAAAAAACCAGTAACTCGGATTGGTGCAAAGGTTGACGAACAGGCAATGGACACGGAAAAAAATAACAATTAAAAATGAAAGTGAAAATATGGAATATAGGAACATGGAACGTCAGAAGTTTAACTGGAAAGGAAGAAGAATCAGGGCCGTGCCGTGCTATGATGCAGAGAGGCGGCCGCATCAGGCGGCACCGTAAGGGGGCGGCATACGCAGCGGAATCAAAATTCAATAATTAAAAATATTTGCGCAACGCTTTTCTATATTGGTCTACGTTATTCCGATATTGATGTATATGATTTATGATAATTTATTTGAAATAAATTCAGTCTCGAAGCTATTGCAATCTGTACCTACAAGTTTGTCAGATTGTGTAAGGATGTTATCAGAAACCATACAAAAAGTGAAAAGTTATAGATAATCTGGATATGATCAGATGAAAATTGCTGCTAATCAGATTGCAGAGAATCTTGAATGCAGTACAGAATTTCCTGCTGAAATTGAAGTTAGAGCCAGAAGGAAAAAGGGTCAATTTGACTATGAAGAAGCTGTCAATGAACCCTTAACAGAGGAGAATTCTGGACATTATCCTTATTTCTCTGAATGAACGAAAATAACTTAATTACTTTGTATCTGAATACTGTTGTAGCTCTGAGAATTTTATTAACACTTCCTGTCTCTGTAGCTGGTGGGGAAAGAAATGTTTCCAAATTAAAATTAATAAAACACTACCTAAGAAGTTCAATAAGCCAAACAAAACTTGTAAATGTGTCATTAATTTCTATTAAATCTACATTGGCTGCCACTCTAGACTACACATCCCTAATTAACGAATTTGCTAAAGTTTAAGTTAGAAGGGTAAAACTGTAGTAGATTGTTGTAGTTGATAGTTGATATGACTTATTTTAAAGTAGTTTATATTTTTAAAATTAAAATAGTATTCGTACATTTTGCGCAGTTTAAAAAAAAAATCACAATCGAAGGTTATTCTAAAGAAAAAACATTTAAGGGGCGGCATTTCGATCACTTGCATCATACTGAGAAAATCTCCCGCACGGCCCTGAAAAAAATTAATAATGGGCATCTAGTAAGGCAACATATACGCAGACAACCACCAATGCATTGCTTTCGCAGACGACCTTGCGATCATCTGCAAAACAAAAAAAGATATCCAAAACATTGTCAGGAAGTTAGAGGACAAAGCAAAAAATATTGGACTAAGTATCAACGAATCGAAAACCAAATATGTATATGATAATGGGACCTAAAAAGAAAGACATAGAAAGGGATGAATATCTATTAATCAAAATCGAACAGAACAAGGAGAGACGCTTTGAGAAAGTAAGAAATTTCATTTATCTGGGTGTACAAATTACTGATAACTGCGACAACGGAAAAGAAATAAGCGCGAGACTTTCAAAAGGTAATAAATGCGCGGGTTCTCTTGCGTCAATTCTTAGATCCAACATTATTTCAAGAAAGGCCAAGGTAAGATTGTACAAAACAGTATTAAGACCCACTGTAACATACGCTTGTGAAACCTGGATAATCAACAAAAAAGAAAAAGAAGACCTAGAAAGGTGGGAAAGGAAATTATTGCGAAGGATCTACGGGGGAATAAAAACAAATACCGGAGAATGGAGAAGAAGGACAAACGAGAAAGTAATGAGATTGTACAATGAACCGACCATAACCGAAGTAGTAAGAGCCCAGAGAATAAGATGGCTTGGGCATGCACAACGCCTCTCCAACCAGAGAAACACGAAGATAATGATTAAAGCAAGTAGAATGGGTGTGAGAAAAAGAGGGAGACCTAAGAAAAGATGGTTGGAAGCGGTCGAGGATGATTTAAAAAAACTAAAAGTGACGAACTTGACAGAGGCAGCGAAAAATAGAAAAAAGTGGAGGGACACAGCAAACCGAGCCCTAGGCCTAAATGGCCTGTAGTGCTTATTTATATACAGGGTGCACCACGACCCTGAGATTCTTCGATAGCTCCTTTATTAATGAAAATATCAAAAAATGTTTAATACAAATATTGTGCGAACCTATTTTCTACATAACCTAAAATTATTTTCAAATATACAGGGTGTTTCGTTTGACCGGCACATATGCTAAAAGAAACGACAAAACTGAATCCCTTTAAAATAACCGTTGGGATGTTGTACGAGTTTTATAAGGTTTTACACCTTGTTTTTTTTCTTGTTTTCACAGCCTACCTTTTGTTTTTGTTTATCTTTAAAAAAAATTAAAAACCCTTGTAACTTGCATATTATTGAAAATAACTACATTAACTCATATACAGGGTGATTGAAATTCGAGTTTAAGCATGGGGATCTCGCTTACTATAATAGCTAGAGTATAGGTTTATATTAGGCAAAGTTGCTAAATTTGGTGCTTATTAATAATCCCAAGAGAAATTGGAAATATGTCAAACGGTATCCGAGAAAATTAGGAAAAACCAGAAAATACGAGTTTTGAAAATCATATATAAATCCTTTGGAGTTTGAAATATTTTAAATGTGTAAAAACATTGCCGAAGCAACTTTTAAGCCGAATCGGATGGTGTTTACAAATTTTTCCCAGATCGATTTGTTTTTGTTTTATGATAACCAACTTTGGTTTTTCTTATGGGCGCAATTTTCGCTATTTACATAACCAAATAGCATTTATTTTTCTGAATTCATTGATGTATCATACATGGTATTTTACTTTTTTATTCATTGCCAAATTTAATAAAAAGGGTGTTAAACAATAACCATTATACATCAGATAGGCCGGTCGTTGTAGTTTATGTTGTTTCCATGACAACCAATCAACAAACTAAAAGATTTGAAAGTCAATTATTACTTGTCACATTAATAAATTCGTAAAAATGAACTTTTATAACGAAGAAAAATGCGATATGCTGCGAATTTTTATTCATTGCATAGGAATGTTATGGTGTCAAGGCAACGATATGCAGAAACATATCCGAAAAGAAGACAATTTTCACACACATATTTTTGTACGTAGGACAGAATCCTAGGAAAATATAGGGCTCTTGACAAAAATATGGCGGAAAGGATTCAGATGACAATAAAAAAAACTTTTTATTTCAAACTTATCAGAAAAAACACTACATTAAAAAGAGTTTTAAGTAGATTATAACAAAACTTGAAAGAACGGTATAAAAAATTCACCCTGTATCGCGTTTTTCTTCGTTATTTAAGTTCACTTCTACGAATCTATTACGATGACAAGTAACAGACTTTCAAAACTTTTAGTTTGTTGATTGGTTGTCATGGGAACAACATAAACTATAACGACCGGCCTACCTGATTTATTATGATTATTGTTTAAAACCTTTTTTTTCCAATTTGACAATGAATAAAGAAGTAAAATACCATGTGTAATACATCAATGGATTCAGAAAAATAAATGTCATTTTATTATGTAAATAGCAAAAATTGCGCCCATAATAAAAATTAAAGTTGGTTGTCATAAAACAAAAACGAATCCACCTAGAGTAAATTAGTTATTACTATCCAATGCGGCTTAAAAAGTTGCTTCAGCAATGTGTTTACACATTTGAAATATTTTATGCTCCAAAGGAGTTATAGACGATTTTCAAAAATCGTATTTTCCGGTTTTTCCTAATTTTCTCGAATACCGTTTAAGATATTTCCAATTTCTCTTCGGATCAAACTTTAACAACTTTGCCAAATTTAAACCAATATTCTAGCTATTATAATAAGACAGATCCCAATGCTACTCGAATTTCAATCACCTTGTATTTGGAATTTAAAAAAATAATAAAGAACTTAAACGAATAAGTCATAGCCAACTATAGCTTCCAACAAAAAAAAGGGGATAGTTTGTAAACTAACTTTTAATCGGCGAGAGTAAAAATATTTTTTTTTACAGAAAAATAATCTTCAAAAATATTTTTCGATATTTACAATAATAATGGAGATATGTGAGGTGATCTACAAGGAAAAATGATGTGTGGCGCGTGTGTTGAAGGGTAGGAAGTGCGACGGTGCTCACAAAAAAATTGGCAGTCGATGACTGATGTGTGAAGGGCGAGTATCGACGTATAGATCTTTAAGTTTATGTACAGCATTTAATAAATTAGTTACTGCAATTTAAAGTTTATTATTTAAATCTACGGTGGTGGTAGAGAAGACGTAGCATTTTGGCGCCCAACTAGAGGCAAAGAACAATAAATAGAAAAAAAAAAAATAATAATAAAAAGTGAAAATTGTGCGACGCAATTCACAAATTCACATACGACAGCGGGCAGCGGCTCGCGGATCCGTATCAAGGGAGGTTACGTCATCACTAGCGTTAGCTAGATTTTTGGCGACGTCGAGCTACTGTTTTGACTGGCAGGCGCGGCATCAAAGGCGGCATCTTCGTTCAACAAGTTTGAAACAAAAACAAACTAAACAACGAAAGGTATTTATAGAATACTAGTGATTGTTGCGAATAAAATAACTGTGTAAAGTTTTTTAAGTATTTAGTATAAGTAGTACTTATATTATAATATTAGTTAGTACACCTAGCATTGCATTTGATATTGTTGTATTGTTGTGTATTAAAAATGCCTCGTAAATCAAAAGACAATAAGGTGGAAGCAGAAGTTGATTTAAAAGAGGTAATTTCGGCACTAGCTAGTAATATGATCGCAATGCAATCTAGTGTTAAAGAGCTAGTTTCAGCCGTAAATGAAAATCAACAATCAGTTATGGAAGTTAGGGGAAATCAAGGCAATACCCCGGTAGCAAGAAGCGATAATAAACAATACATTTCATTATGGAAAGATGTAGGTGGAAATAGTTTGAGTTTTTATCCTGGAGGCCAGGTGCATCCAGCGTTATTTTTAAAAAAACTAGAGCGTGCTTTTGAAGATGCTGGAGTACCAGATTGCGCAAGGGTTCATTTAGCGATAAATTGTTTAAAAGGGTCGGCTGCTGATTGGGCGCTGATAAAAGAGGATACTTTTGTAAATTTTCGTGTATTTGAAGAGAGCTTTCGTGATAGGTACTGGGGGGTTGAAAATGAGCGGGAGCTATTTTACGAACTAAAATATGGAGAGTATAAAAATGGTAGTCGGGCTGATTACCTATTAAAAATGGTAGGTAAGGCGTCGTATTTATCGGAACCAGTGGCGGGGGAAGTCCTGGTTAATTGGGTGAGTAAGCATTTCCCTAGGGATATACAACGAGGTATTTGGACTTCGGGCATAAAAACAACTGATGACCTCGAAATATATCTGAGAAATATTGATGAAACGTACAAAGGCAGTGGCGGCGTTGCTAATAATAATAGCTGGCGGAATACCGAGGTTAGGAGTACAGAAAGAACGATTAATAAACCAGTAATTAGACGTGAAAGTAACGGGGTTACTGCGCAGGAGTCCAATCAAGAGATTCGTTTTATTCGGAAAGTTGGAGTTGATTCAGATGATCTCTTGAGCGACGACGAAAAAGGGGGCGAAGTTAAGGAAAAACTTTTCACGCCTGTGTTACACGCAAAAATATATGGGGAAAATATTAATGTATTAATTGATTCCGGAAGTCAAGTTTCGGCCGTGTCCGAAGAATTTATGCAAGATATTCGGTCAAGAGTAGGCGAGATTTTGATGTTACCGGTCAGTAATACAACGTTGTCGGTGGCGGTAGGATGCACTAAGCAAAAAATTAGGGAACAGGTGTTATTACCCTTAGAGGTACAGGGAGAAAAATTTGATGTTGTTTGCGTGGTTGTATCAAAATTGAATAGAAACCTTATATTAGGTTGTGATTTTCTTGCAGAGAATAAAATCGTGATGGATTTCAATCGGTTATTTATGCGTTTGCCTAATCAGAAATTGATTAAAATAGATATGAGTAACGGCGATAATGACAAGAACGTTTCGGTCAATTTGATAAATGAAAAAAGAGAAAACATTAAACGACATAAATATTCTGAAGTAGAGTTTAAAGAAGCGGTAAGTAATGCGCAAACATTAGACGAGATAAACAAAAAGGAGCTCTTCGATTTACTAGTAGAATACGATGATGTATTTTCGGAAACTCCGGGCCGGACGAACCATTATGAACACCAGATCATAATGAAGGATAAAACACCATTTTTTAAACGTAATTACCCAATACCGTACGCGTATCGCGAGGTAGTGCGGAAGCAAGTAGACGAAATGATAAATTTGGGAATAATTCGGCCATGCCAAACTGAATATGTATCGCCACTGGTGACTGTAAAAAAAAGGGATAGTTCAGTTCGTATTTGTTTAGATGCGCGATTTCTAAATTCAAAAATGGCAAAGGATCATGTAATGCCGCCTCAACCTAATGATTTAATGGCTAGATTTAGTAGGGGTCAGGTATTAAGTACAGTTGATTTGACAGCGGGATATTGGCAAGTACCTATTCGGTCGGAGGACTGCCAGTTTACAGGCTTTAGCTATAACGATCAAACCTATTGTTTTCAAGTATTGCCGTTTGGCTTATCCACCAGTGTGGCATCATTCGTCAAATGCATGAACGAAATTCTGGGACCCCGTTTCGAACAGTTTACGTTAGTCTATGTGGATGACTTGTTAATGTTTTCAGAGGACCAGAAGCAGCATTTGCTTCATTTAAGAAAAATTTTGGAGAAATTTCGTGAGGCAAATATTACGATAAAGCTTCGCAAATCGGAATTCGCTAAACGTCGGGTGAAGTTTTTGGGGCACCTTATATCAGCAGAAGGTATAGAGGTTGATCCTTCGAGAATAGCGGCCGTTCAAAGATTTAAATGTCCTCGAAATATTCGCGAATTAAAAGGTTTCTTGGGGTTCGTAAATTTTGAGCGGCGTTTTTGTCAAAATTTTGCCGAATTTACGATACCATTAAATAAGCTTTTGAAAAAAGACGTTTCTTGGAAGTGGGGGGTGCAAGAAAACAAAGCTTTTGAAAAAATCAAAGAAGCGTTTCTTCAGGTAACAATGGTTTATCATCCCGATTTTGACGAAACTTTTTATATACAGGCGGACAGTTCGGGTTTTGCCGTGGGCGCTTTTATTTTTCAACTCGACCAAAATAATGAACGAAAAATATTGGCTTTTGCGAGCCGAACTCTGAAAGGGGCTGAGATTAATTATACTGTAACTGAGAAGGAAGTGCTGGCGATCGTTTTCGCGGTAAAAGAATGGAGGTCTTTTGTATTAGGTAGGGATTTGGTGGTGATTACAGATCATAAGGCATTATCGTTTCTTATGCAAACAAAGTTGGGCACTTCGAGATTAGCTCGTTGGGCACTCTTTTTGCAAGAGTTCGATTTTTCCATTCGTTATTGCAAAGGTTCAGAGAATTTGACGGCGGATTATTTGTCGCGAAACCCGTTACGCGATAAGTATAAATTAGAAGGGGATTTTGACGACGAGTTTCAAATAAATATGCTACAAAATTCAGAAAACTTCAAAATTATTAAAAATAATTTTAAAACTATTAAGGGGGATCAAAGACGGGAACGCTGGATTATGGAAAAGATTGAATTATTGGAGAAAAAAAAGGTGAGTTATGACAGCCTGAGTACGAAAGAAAGAGCAATACTCGATTGGTTCGTAATGTTTGAGGGAATATTGTTTAAACGAGGGGATGAAGAGAACACAGGTTATAGACTTTGCGTACCAGGTAACCAGGTATCAGAATTGGTAATTCAACAGCATAATGACACGGGTCATTTTGGCGTGACGAAAACTTACCTGCATATGCAAAAGGCATTTTATTGGAATAAAATGAAGAAATCTGTAAAACAACTTGTTCTGGCTTGCGAACTATGCCAAAAGAGTAAACGTTCGAGAAATTTGATTGGGCCACTAAATTCAGTTATAACCCAACGTCCCGGAGATTTAGTTTGCTTAGACTTAATGGGACCATTGCCCAAGTCTCGTGGGGGCGTGACCCAGTTGTTAGTAATTGTCGATGTTTTTTCTAAATTGGTGAAAGTGTATGTTTTAAAACGAGCAACGTCGCGAGCTATACTTAACCGATTAGAAAAGGACTATTTTCAAAGTGTTGGTATTCCAAAGGCTATATTAAGCGACAACGGCACGCAATTTAGTTCCAAATTGTGGAAGGTTTCGTTGGAAAAATATAACGTTAAAGTTAAACATACCTCGGTGTATTTTCCACAGGGGAATCCTACAGAAAGGGTAAATAAAGAAATCGGGCGTTTATTGCGGGCTTTTTGTCACAATCAACATACTTTGTGGGCATATAAGGCTACGGACGTTGAACATTGTTTAAATAACGTAATCCATTCTAGTACGGGTTTTACTCCTAACTTTTTACATTTTGGGATTGAAGACCAAAATATCATTCGTAAAATAATCAATTATCCTGAAATTAACCCAGTAGCCAATCCAAATTTAAATTACATTTGGGAAAAAGCCAAAGAAAATCAATTAAGTAAGGTCGAAAAGAGAAAGTTGAAACATGCACAGGCTAATAAATGTGTAAAGTTTAACGTTGGGGACGCAGTTTTGGTAAAACAGCATCCAAAGTCGTCAGCAGTAGATTCAGAAATCAAGAAATTATTCTTATTGTACCAGGGGCCGTATTACGTTTCTCAAATAGTCGGTCCAAATTCATATGTGTTGGTAGACTCCGAGGGTATTGTCCTTGAAAAGCAGAATGTGGTTAACATGAAACCGTATGTTTCTTTGTAAGATTATTTTACTTTATATTTTTATATTATATTGTATTGTTTGTTTGAAAAAAAAAAAAAAAAAATGTATTAGGAAATAAGTCCATTTATTAGGTAGTTGAATGACATTTTCGATATGTGTTGTGTTATTAACAAATCCTAATTTTGTGAAAGTGAATTTGTTAGGGGGGTGATGAGGTGATCTACAAGGAAAAATGATGTGTGGCGCGTGTGTTGAAGGGTAGGGAGTGCGACGGTGCTCACAAAAAAATTGGCAGTCGATGACTGATGTGTGAAGGGCGAGTATCGACGTATAGATCTTTAAGTTTATGTACAGCATTTAATAAATTAGTTACTGCAATTTAAAGTTTATTATTTAAATCTACGGTGGTGGTAGAGAAGACGTAGCATTTTGTGACACATTAAAAATATGACAAAAAAACAGTTTTTGGTAATTACTCAAAAACCGGAAACAATTGAATATTTCTGAAAATGGCTCAAAAAATTGCGCAGTTTTGGTAATTTAAGTGTTTCTTTATCTTGAATATTAAGCGAGATACCCGTGTAATTCTATCGAATTTGGACCACCCTGTATTGTGGTGGGTCGAAAATAACATTGATTTTTTTTACATGCATTATTGAAGAACTTTTAGGATTACGCTTTAAGATATTAAAATCAACTTACCGGTGTTGTTATTTGGTGCACTATTAAAATTTTGATTAAAGTTGGGCTCGGGCTGATTTTGCAAGTTACCAATAAGACCCCAACCTGCCTGATTGAGGGCTGCGGCTACCAAGGCCGGATTCATCGGAAGAGCTCCAAGGTTTAGGCCAAGGCCCAGAGGGTTGCAGTTCTGTTGCTGATTGCCCTGTTGACCCTGTCCAGTTATACCTGTCATGTGTGGTACGTTACTGTTAAACTACTCGAACTCATACGAGTTACACCGGGTGATTCAGTCTACATGTCGCACCCCTGTTAACCTCATTGTTACAAGAAACCTTGCCTTTTTTAAAATAGCTCTAAATTCCTGATTATTTAAAGGGTGTTCCAGTAAGACCTCTCCAGCCCTTGACATTTATTTTAAGAAATCAAAAACAATTAAGTATTTACGAAATTAAATACACATTTAAAAAGGACTTGCGACTGTCTAAATATTTTGTAATAAAGACCAAAGCTCCATCTCTTAACATGAAGAAGTTGCATAGTTACTGGGCTACTATGTATAAAGGGTGTTTCACATTTCGATGGGACAAGATTGGTTAAATGGAACAACATTAAGCTATTTTAGGAGTGTATTTTAAAGATGATCTTATTTTGTAAAAAATTTCCATGGCTTGCATGACATAATAAAAAAACTGGAATTGACCAAAATGTTTAAACTTAAATAAATATCGACTATTGTTGCTAATACACAAAAATGCCAAAGGAATAATTTTGCTTTATAAATTATACAGGGCGTTTGTTATACAGGGTGTCCAGTTTAAAATGAAGTACATGGGTATCTCGGAAACCGTTAGAAATACAAAATCGGTTAAATGGAGAAAAAGTTGCGCAATTACATGCGTAACAATAATCCAGTTTTACATTTTCAATAATTCATCCTGTTACGTAGTACCACCATAAAAACCAAAAATGTACATTTTCTTAAAACCTTCATATTACCTTTATTTGAAAAGATTTTTGCGCCAAATTTTCAGGATAGGAGAAGTAACCAATAAGGATTTTAAAAATGACATTAAAAATATTCTAGACCTACTACTTTTCGCGCGGTCAAAGCCAACTTTTGTTTTTCTTATGGACGCCATATTGGACTTTTGCATTTTTGAAATCTCCATAAAAAATGCTTTTCAACCATGTAAAGCACCGGAATGTTTAACCTAGGAAAAATATGAAAATTTGCAAAATTAAGGTTTCACCACTAGGGATGGCAATCCTGCAAAGTGGGATCCCGCAATCCCACGGGATCCCGCATGATTTTAGCGCATGCGAGATCCCGCACTAATAGCTGCGGGATTTGCAGGATTTGCGGGATTCACTTTTGCAATGCAACTGAAATGAAGGTGTTGGTGGGGGGTGGCTATTATTGCTAATGAAGAAATTGAAGAAAATGAAACTGAAGATGAAGAGTCTAATGACGAATCCCAACAACCTACTAATCTATCGTTGAAAGAAGAATTAGAAAACCAAATACAGAAAGAGAAGAAAAATTGTATAAAAATAGTAAAGAATGTGCCAGATACCGAATCTTTCGAGAAAATATTGAAGAAGGAAATGTCGGCCTACGAAAGTGACGGAGTTAGAGACAAGTTCCTTGTTAAGATCATACTTCTTGCAATGATTCATTTAAATTAATTTCAGTTTTTAGTTATTATTGTAATTTGTTATATTTGAAACTGACCAAACATTTGATTATTATTTTTGTATCATAATTGATTTTTATTTTAATAAATTATATAAAATACTATTTATTATTAGAAAAAAAAAAATCTTATTACCTGAAGTCATAAAATGTCCTTAAAACCTGTTTTAAGTAAGTATATTGAAATAGTTTTGAACATTTGTAAACAAAGCCAACAACATACTCTTTTAAAATGATTTTTTTTATTTTCTAAATCTACATAATATATGATTTCAATTATTGTCGCTTTTTGAACTTATTTTTATAAAAATACTTGAAAGGAAGTATTTATGTCATTTTGTCATTTATAATGTGAACAAAATCAATTTCTATCATAAAAAATTAATCCCGCGCGGGATCCCGCGGGATTTAGAAAAGTCTTGCGCGGATCCCGCGGGATTTAAAAGTGTGCGGGATTGCCATCCCTATTCACCACAGTAGGCCTTGGTGTCGTGATTAAACAATTGCAACGACTGTTTCTAACAACTGTCAAATAATACATATTTTTTTTTTAGTGCGAACAAGTTAGTGATTTTCAAGTTTTCAATGGATCATTTTTCAAATAAGCATGAATATGAAATGTTGGAGTGCTTTATTCTCTGTATGAGAAATGATATTATGGCTGCAGAAATGTATTTCAATAAATATCTGGAAAGACATCAGACATTATGTTTTCTGATGAACCATCGACAAAATTCCATTCTTCTCATCTCATCACTATTTTAGAGTCCTTAAAAGGGGCGTTCACGATAAGGGTGATACTTGAAACGTCTTAAAATTGTACCGGCTGTTAATCGAGCGACACCTATTGTTTTTCCTATCTCACGTAAAGACGTATTTATTGATATACATTTCTGCAGCCATAATATCATTTCTCATACAGAGAATAAAGCACTCCAACATTTCATATTCATGCTTATTTGAAAAATGATCCATTGAAAACTTGAAAATCACTAACTTGTTCGCACTAAAAAAAATAATGTATTATTTGACAGTTGTTAGAAACAGTCGTTGCAATTGTTTTATCACGACACCAAGGCCTACTGTGGTGAAACCTTAATTTTGCAAATTTTCATATTTACCCCAGGTTAAACATACCGGTGCTTTACATGGTTGAAAAGCATTTTTTATGGAGATTTCAAAAATTCAAAAATCCAATATGGCGTCCATAAGAAAAACAAAAGTTGGCTATGACCGCGCGAAAAGTAGTAGGTCTAGAATATTTTTAATGTCATTTTTAAAATCCTTATTGGTTACTTCTCCTATCCTGAAAATTTGGCGCAAAAATCTTTTCAAATAAAGGTAATATGAAGGATTTAAGAAAATGTACATTTTTGGTTTTTAAGGTGGTACTACGTAACTGGATGAATTATTGAAAATGTAAAACTGGATTATTGTTACGCATGTAATTGCGCAACTTTTTCCCCATTTAACAGATTTTGTATTTCTAACGGTTTCCGAGATACCCATGTACTTCATTTTAAACTGGACACCCTGTATATTGCGAAAAAAATTCAGGAAGAAATTCCTTATCGAAAATTAAAGGGAGCTCTTATATAACTTTTTCCTATAGACGTCTCTTTTCGGAGTTAAAACCCCCTAAAAAGGAGCGGTAAAAATAGGTTATTATTTTATTTCTCAAATTTGGATATATGTAGGAGAATGATATTTGGTAGATGTATTGCACTTATTAAAAGATTTCCCATAATAATATTTTTAATCATATCCCACCTTCACAAGGCGCTAAAAAGTGCGGCCCCTGTTGTTTTTTTTTTAATCAGAACTTTTTAGAGGGTTAAAATTTTGCAATTTAAATTTTTTTATTCGATATTTGATTTATTTAGATTTTTTTTAATTCTTTGACTTCTACAAAACCTACAGTTTTTATGTAAAAAATAAATCAAGTGAACACAAACCATCAAATATTCTAAAATAAAACGATTAATTTTGGTGGTTACCATGGTTTGTTAATGTTTATTTTAAGGAGAATTGAAAAAATTTTAAACAAAACAATATCCTATTTAAAATACTCTCCTAAATAGTTAACTTTTGTCCCATTTAACCAATCTTGTATTTTCGTTATTTACGGAGATAGCAATAGTGCCACATGGAATAGTGAAACACCCTGTATATGTTTGTCTACGATGACATTCAGTCTTTTGATGGTCAACTATTTAAGCCACTTCCCAAAATCACAGCTCTCATTGAATTTTACAACACGACGCAAGACTGTTTATACTATAATCTTATATCGAATTTTTATCCATGTGTAAAAACATATTAATACATTTTTTTATATAATAAAAAAGTTATAGGGGTGTAAAATGCCAACTGAATCACCTCGTATACTTTAAATTTAAGCTCGAATCTTACGTTTTAAAGATAAAAATAATAATAATAAAAGTTCATTGGAGGAATAGATGCACACATCATTTAAAAAAGTTAACCAACATATAAAGGTAAGTAACTTCAAAATCTTTCTTAAAAATAACAAGTGCCTTAGCATGCCCATATGTACCGTGATATCAAAAATTATCTTGGTCAAAGGTGTTAATGGATTTTTAAATAATTGTCGAAGCTAGTATTGAGCATTTACTCCATTCATTTTTTTATTGTCCATATTTGTAAAGCAGTTCTGGTGAATTTTTCTTTCTATTGTAATCTTAAGCAGTTTTTGAATCATTTTAATCATGGTTTTCACCACAAAGCACAAAATTCACATGATTGAAGCCTATTTTCGAACTGGTGTGCTACTTAATGGAATTTGGGAATACAGTTAAGACGATTTTTATGCATGTCTTACAAATTATGTTGGTATGTTCGCGAAACTGGCCCTCTGACTCATAAAAAAAGGTGCTGTTGGCCAACCGTTCATACAGAAGAAGTTGTTAATGACTTTCGTCAACGTATGGAACAAGAGCCTACAAAACCTTTGAAACATCTCTCTTAAGAAATTGAACTCTCTTAAGGAACATGCCGAACGATTGTAAAGAAGGACTTGGACATGCATCCATATAAGATGCCAGTAAAGCTGCAATGCTTTTGATAGGATGAGGAGGTGTGTAAACTTGTGTATTGAACAAGGCGGGGGACAATTGTAACACTTACTTTAACTTGGCCTTTTTTTTAATTAATAAAAACGTTTTTTATTTTAATTTTCAAACTAGTAGTTAATTAATATTTTATCTCAAAATATATAACACATTTTCACATTATTGCAGATGATGTCATTATCAGACGTAGCTTGACAAACGTTGACAAAATTATTACAAAGGGATAATATAAGCTGAGACAGCAGTTTTTCATTCCATGACCACCTTTGACCAAGATCATTTTTGACATCACGGTGTAATTTACTCAGCTATAAAAGGTGTGTAAATAAAAACGAAATCCATAATGATCTATAAAAAAATATGCAGGGTCTTTCTTAATTCCTTTGTTTTTAAAAAAGTTTCCAACAAATCAGACTTTTTTCTCTTTAGTTTATAATTTGAACAAACAAAATTTTAGACATTTAATTGTGCCGAAAACTTTATTTTCTAAAGACATGCACACACTTTTACATTCGCCGGAAATTGCTTTATAATTCTTTGATCAAAAATATTTTTTTCAAGTGTGCCATGACCTGCATAAATTGTACTATTTTATTATGCCAACAAGTGTTTGAAAAACGTTTTTATTAACTTAAATTGACATTAAGGTATTCCAATCAGCCTTAAACGTTGTTAAAGTTAAAATAATTTTAGACTTAATTGCAACCAAAAAAACTCTTTTGTGTAAATTTTTTCTTATGGGTGCAATTTTTCTATTTTGATAATTAAATAGTATTTTGTTTTCTGAATTCATCGATGTATCACAAATGGCGTTTTGCTTCTACATTCATTGTCCAATTTGTAAAATTGCGTTTTGGGTAACAAAAACTGTAAATCGGGCAGCCCAGTCATTGTGGTTTATGTCAACCATGACAACAAATCAACAAACAAAAAATGTTGGACGCCTATTATGTACAGGGTGGGCAAATTTCGATGTTTTAATAGGGGATCTCGGTAACTATAAGAGGTATCAAAAAACGGACCACGCATCCTCGATCGCTTTTTTCGAGAAAAAGTTAATGGTGAAAACTAAAATTGGTTACCGTCTTTTGTTTTCGAGTTATCGCCAATAACTCGATTTTTCGTTTTATGACTGTATCTCGCTTGTTTATGAAAACAAACAAAAATAATTTTGACGTTCTACAGGCACTTTTTTGATAAGAATATAGTGGCGTAGACAATTTTTCAAAAAAAAAAAAACAAAATTTGAGTTGTGACAAAGTTGTATTTTTTTAAATTCCTTATTTTTTTGTCATTCTAAATATATAAGGGTTGATGTATTTATTTTCAATAATACTGTCACACATAAACATTTAATAATGTAGATTTGTTATTGTAAACTCATTTCGTAAATTCCGTTTAGTAGGTTACATGTTACACTATGCAGAGTCAGCTCTATTTGCAATATGTAATATGTTATAACTGTGTCACAGCAAGCAAATAGAGCTGAAGCAATCGAGTACGGCCTTATGTGTTTCCTTGTTATACGTCATAGTCTTTTAGCTGACTCAGGGTAAATTATGGTAGAAATAGTCTTCCCAAATTATGGGTAGAGAGTAGAGAGTCAACAGTCAACAGTAGTCGGTCGTAGAGCCACCGGCCGAGATGGCCGTAATTACCCTGGGTCCAGTGAGTTCACCATTCCGTAAGATCTGTTTGTCAATGTGTTCATCTGGTTCTTATAACAAATCTGCGCAATTTCATAGTTATCAATTAGCTTCATTATGATTCCCGAGCTACCCCCCGAGTGCACAATGTCTTTAAGGTTTAGGCCTTAAAGCCGTTGTGACAATACGCAAGTTACGAAGGTTTTTTAGTTTTTTTTTTAAACAAAATTATAGTACGCTGTGAAAACAAAAACAACAGAAGGTGTAAAACCTTTTAAAACTCAATTGGTACAAGTTACGAAGGTTTTGTAATTTGTTGTTGTGATAAACATTACAAATATTTGAACATAAGATAAACTACAACAAACTACATTACTGCAGATTCCGACTTTATCGTTGTTTCCTTATGTTTATATATTTATAATGTTTATCGCAACAACAAATTACAAAACGTTGGTAACTTGTACCAAATGAGTTTTAAAAGGTTTACACCTTTTTTTGTTTTTGTTTTCACAGCCTACTATAATTTTGTTTAAAAAAAAACTTAAAAACCACCGTAACTTGCGTATTATTGAAAATAAAAACATCAACCCTTATATATTTGGAATGACAAAAAAAATAAGGAATTGAAATTAGTCATTTGGTTTTTTTTTTTTGAAAAATTTACTACACCACTGCATTCCTATCAAAAAAGTGCCTGTAGGACGTCAAAATTATTTTTATATATTTTCATAAACAAGCGAAATATGGTCATAAAACGAAAAGTCGAAAAATCGAGTTATCAGTGATAACTCGAAAACAAAAGACGATAACCAATTTTAGTTTTCACCATTAACTTATTTTCGAAAAAAGAGATCCAGGATGCGCGGTCTGTTTTTTGATATACCTCTTATAGTTACCGAGATTCCCTATTAAAACATCGAAATTTGCCCACCCTGTACTTGACATCGTAATGAATTCGTATAGATCAGTGTTGCTTTAACTTTTTTCTTCGCGACCCACTTTCCAAACTAAAAAATTGTCACGATCCAACAAAATTTTGATACTTCAAAATGATAATATTAATTATTCATAACCATGGATAGGAACCAAACTGAACCGAAACTGGAACAAAAACCGTAACAAACCGGTACATTTTTCATGAAACGTGAACCGGAACCGAATTTCTTAGTTAAAAAACAACAAAACCGACTGGTATGAACCGGTTCAAACCGCTATAACCGGTTTAATTCGGATCAATTATATTTCTTAATGACATTGCATATTTTTTATTTTCGTAATTTTTGACCAGACCAAAAATAGAAAATTTTCGGACAGTTTAATTGATACATATGCATCGTCATCATACATTTTTGCATAATGTATACTATATAAAATTTCCTATTAAAAACCCGAGGCATTGAACCGGAACTGGAAATGCCGTTGGCGCCGAAATGGTTGTCGAATCATTATAAAATAAAAACCGTTCGGAACGTAAACACAAAAATTAAAATTTATAAAACCGGTTATCGGAAGTGAACCGTTTTTTTGCGGTTCGGGTCCCTGTTTATAACAACTATTATTTTTATGATTATAAAAAAATAAATATTGATTTGCAATTAAATTTATCTATAAATTAAAACTTAAAATCTCATTACACAAAACATTACCTATAAAATAAATAAAATATTTATATCCGGCTTGGTTAAATGAATAAAAACCTTATTAATAGTTGCAATATGGTTTGCGACCCAAAATAAAATTCTTGTGACCCACAGTTTAAGAAACACTGGTATAGATTATCATTCGGGAAATACCTCGAAGAACAATTGCGTGGATTCCAGACAGCAACATTAAAAAATGTTTGCGTTTATGCATTTGCATTAGTTTTTATAAAATTTTATGTTGTTGTTAAATTGAGTTTACCGTTCTTTAAAGTGTTGTAATATGTTATTCACATGCTTTAAGCATGTTTATTTAAGTTTTTGTATAACGCAGAAAAATAGTCATTGTTTCCGGATATTTGGGTACTAAACAAATAGAATTCTTTTTTAATATTGCGTTTTTCTTCGACATTGAAGTTCATTATACGAAATGTATTATGATGACAAGTAATGGGATTTCGAAATTTTTAGTTTGTTGATTGGTTGTTATGGTAACGACACAAACTACGACAACCAGGCTGCATGATTTATAGTGGCTATTGTCCAAAATACAATTTTACAAATTTATCTTTGAATGTAGAAGTAAAATATCATGTGGGATATACCTACCTATCGATGAATTCAAAAATAAAATTCAATTTGATTATTAAAATAGTGAAAATTGCGCCAATAAGAAACAATTAAGTTGTTTTATATAAAACAAAAACGAACTGACCTAGGAAAAATTAGTGATTAGGTACAAAAAATTGCTTGGGAAATGTTTTTACACATTTAAAAAAATGTATACTCCAAAGGAGTTACAAACGATTTTTAAAAATCGTAATTTCCGACTTTTCCCAAATTTCTCGGACGGACACCGTTTGAGATATTTCCAATTTCTCTTCGGATTGTTAATGAGCACCGAATTTAGCAACTGCCAAATTATAACCTATACTCTAGTTATTTTATAAGTGAGATCCCCATGCTTAAACTCGAATTTCAAATACCCTGTATATTTAATAGAATTTAACTGGTACTTATTTAGTCTCAAATACAATTAATTCCACTTTCACTTTTCAGCTGCAAATTTTTCACTGTTTACCAAAATAATTTTAGAAAAATACGTTACTGATAAGGCAGTAATTTTTTAAATTGTTCTCTCCATAAAAAAATTTCTTAAAATTGTGAACTTTAATTGTAGCGAAAACCCTATTGAGTGGAGCCAAATTTTTGAATTTCAAACTTTAAAAACTGTTACATGAGAACATTATTAGTTATTATTTCAATGCACTTTAAGTTAGTTAAGTTAGTGTTGTTACTACCAGGGATGGGGAGCCGAAATCAAAGAGTCGGGAATCTGACAAACTATTGACTCCCGACTCTTTGATTAAGTTTTTATCAAAGAATAAAACAAAAACAAAAACAAATGAACAATATTAACCGATTTTCTTTAGAGAACGGAAACGGAAACCACATTTTGTTTTCTTGTTTAACAACCAAAAAGAAATTGAAATATTCAATACCATTTTAACCTGTTTTTTGTTAATGTTCTCCAGTGTGGTGCATTAAAGAAAGGAGTCGGGAGTTGCCGTCGGTTTAAAAAAATACCGACTCGGTAGTCGACAGTCGTTTATATTTCTGTCGACTCCCTATCTCTGGTTACTACTGTCCCCAAATTTTGACATAAATATACCTAAAAAACAAAATTTCCAAAGTGTAGATATGGTTTTGTTTTTATATTTAAAATAAATGATTTTTTCGTAACTATTCTCTGGCATTCTACGCTTGCGCAACCAAATAATTGGTAAACAATTAACATTATAAACTAACTTGCAGAAAATCAAAATCGACCACAGTCTGTTTTATATTAACAAACTCAGAAAAAATAACATACACACCCAACAAACAAAAATTTATTCAATTAATAAAGTACAAAACACAGGATAATGTTTTAACTACCATAAAACAACAAAATGTACATCATTCTAACCGAACTTCCAGAAAATAAAACCATTTTAAAACGAAACGGTCAAATTATTTTTGTCAACGATCAAAGTGTAACACAATTATTTGCAATTCTTCCCATTTTTTCTCACATTCCATCAATTATACTGCCGATTCACACCTACAAACAAAGCCATCATGTTAGAGCAATGAGTTCACCGCATAAGAAAAAAATATACAGTACAAAATCCGATGTAATTGCCGAAATAACAAAGTTGGAACTATAAAAAAATTTGAAAATGTTTTACATATAAGAATTGATAAAACTAAACACACTCTTTATCTAAACCGAAAATTCTAACCACCATTAATTTCTTTTACAGCAATAAATTACTTCTGGAATATATAATTACGATGTTAAAAATTAAAAGACAATACCTTAGGACTGTTAGGTTAGGTAGTTATTGGTCTTGGAATAAGTAGCAAAGGAGGCAGGAACCAGGCGTTTTACTAAGGGAGAAAAAAAAGGTTAAAGTTTCACACAAATATCTCTTGCTATGAAACAGAACAGTTTACGTACACTTTGAAAGTTTACAAAAACAATTGCAACCCAGCTTATTATACAACTTTATCTACAAAATTAAACCGCAATTAATAGATACTGATGAATGAATATGCTTATTTAAAATGACTATAATACTCGTATGATAATATTACAAATACCAAAATTTAAATTGTTGCGAAAGCTTCACTTACTTTATTTAAAACCGCAACGTAATTTAAGTTTAGTTCACGAAAAAAGCATTTAAAAGGCGAAAACATTTCCTGAATTTAAAAAAAAAATCTACTCCTTCAATAGACTGTTTAGCAAAATTTCACAAACATTCATTCATTCATTCGCAACTTCTTTCTTTAGTGTACTAATATTTGACATTTTGGTCAAGTAAATTATAACTAAAGCGAAGATGATCTACACGCACAGCACAGTCTAGCTGTTAAACACAGCCCCCAAAAAACTGTCATCAAATCGTTCTTGTGGCTTTTGACATAATTTTACCCTTAATGGGTGCAATAGAATTTTGTTTTTCCTTTACTCAGGGCCATCGACAGGGTGTAGCATTGAGGCAGCCTGCCTCAGGGCGCTGTAAAACTTGAAACATGTGTTTATTGTTTACCTATCGTTCGGGATAAGCGTCGTGTCGGGTCGTTTTACAATACACTTTTTAGTGTTAAAAAGAGATGAAAAATTTTAAATTCCAATGTAAAAATTTGCGTCTTGCGTTTAACGTTGCATGCGTTAATAAAGAGTAGAGTTTAGAGGTGGGCATTCCTGGAATAGATGCATTATAATGACATCTCGCTTTTGCACCACCGACGAACGACACTGGCTAATTTCTAGTATCAACACGCAAACAGGCTGCTTGTTTAAAGGTAATCATACTCGTGCGGGAAATTCTCAAGGAAAAAGCCTGCAGGATTTCCTGAACTGAACTCTCGCACACACACGGCGCAGAAAACCTCAAATTTTTACAACAGTTCTTGACTACAAGTCATGGCATCAACAGATGACGATATTTTGGCGGCTGTCGGTTGCCTAATTGCGGCAAATTGCATTTCAAGTCGCAAAAAAAGTGCACAATAAGAAGTGTATGGTGTAAGGAATGGCTGCTAACGAGAAGAAAGTATTTTCACACAAATCTTCTTTCAGAATTGGAGATATTTCCAAAAGACTTTCATAATTACCTGAGGATGGACCAAGAAACTTATCTACATCTGCTTTTATTGCTCACCCCTTATATTGCAAAAAAAGATTCGGTGATGAGGCAAGCCATTCCTCCCCACAAAAGACTCACTGCGACATTGAGGTTTTTGGCTACTGGAAGGAGCTACAAAATCCTCAAGTTCAGCTCAATCTCCTTCAATTTTTTTATCAGTTATGCGTATCCGGCATCCTTTTTATTTCTATCATGATAGTCTTTTGAGTTGACTCGCTATAGGCAAGGTTCATTTTCGCAAATTTTAATGAAATCTGCTAAAAATTCGCGAGACACGACGTTAACCACAACGATCATCAAAAAGAACTCACAAAACCTTAAGGTCGACTGACAGCAGCACACAAGCCGCGTTTAACTGCGCAGTTGCGGCCTGCAAGTAGAAAAATTAAGGTTTTTCGATCAGGATTTCGGGGATTATACAGTTCGCCTCGAGGTTTCCTCACACACGACGACGAATCCTCAAGGTTTGAACTGTGCAGTCCAAACCTCAAGGATTTCCTTTAAACGTTTAGTATGAATAGTAAATATAAAATAACACTCTCTCCGTCCGAAAATATGGTATACATTAAGAAAAAAGTGGGGATAACAAAAGTAATATTATCTTGGTCTTTTTTTGTTTCTAAATAGGTGATTGATAGGCATCTAATAAACAAATGGCACGCAAATAGTTCGGCATATGTCAAAAATAATTCACAGGAAAAAAATTCGCGTATTTTAGACATATTAAGTGACACCCGCTGTTCTGACAAAATGGCGAAGTTTGATCAAAATTGTGTTGAATTGAAAAAAAGAAGTTCCAAATCAAAGCAACTGACACTTAACCAGCGTAATAGCATACTCTAAAAAAAAGTTTAAAAAATTAAAAAAATCCAAATTTCCCATAAGTCACAAGCACAAACCAATTTACGTACAACAAGATAATGCAAAACCCCATTCCTCCGATGATGATGAAGATATTGTAGCAGAAGGCTCTAGAGATGGCTGGTCTATTCGACTTAAATCACGACCGCCAAATAGTCCAGATTCTTATCTATTGGATCTTGGATTTTTCAATTCTATATACCTACATCCTTACAACATACAGCTTCACCGAATACAATCGACGAATTGATTGAATGCATACAAAATGCATTTAATGCATTAAACATTCAAACCCTTGATAATGTTTTTCCAACATTGCAAACTTGTCTAGAAGCAACCATGTCAGCAAAAGGAGAGAATTCACATAAGATTCCGCACATCAATAAGACAAAACTTCATCGTGAGGGCCATAACAAACATTATCATGTGAAAACAGCCACGTCTTTGTTAAATTAAAACTTTTTGTATTATTCTTTGTTTTACTAGATATTTGTAACTATTTCATAAATAAAATAATTCTAATTAATTAAAACTGTAAATGTATATCATATTTTCGGACAAGAAAAAAATCAAATTGTATACCATATTTTAGGACGGATTTCAATGTTATTAAATGACTCTCTTATTAAAAATAAATAATTTTGAAATATTGTCAGTGAATAGTTTATTTTTGTATTAAATAATAATTTATGCAAAAAAAATTTTAGTGTTTCTCTTGCAATAAAAGCCAAATAGTTTATAGAAATATTTTAACATTTTGTGTTATAATATACTAATAATACGAGGAACATCCAGAAAGTAAGTGTACTAGGGCCCACATGGGCAGAGAGAGATTTTGTTTTGCTATTTTGGTCAAACTGCCGTGGAGCTTAGCTCCTCCCGTTTTCAACGAGCCCAAGAACGTGTCAGTGCGACCAAAACTGTGGTCACAGCAACGTTTCCAGTAAACGATGTCGATAAAATCTGCCGCCAAGTGCGAGATTTGCAGCGCTATCCGTTATCTCGTTGTGAAGGAAAAATATCCGTCTGAAGTTTTTAATGAGATCAAATCGGTTTATGGCGAAGGAGTTATGAATCGAACGAGTGTGTTTAAACGGTGTTGTGAATTTAAAAACGGTCGTACTGATGTGCACGACGAGCATAGGAGTGGAAGACCGTCGATTTTGACTGATTCACTTGTTGAAAAAATTGAGGAGGCTGTTCGTGGCGACCGCAGCTTGACTTTGGATGAACTTTCGGTGATGTTTCCACAAATCTCCAGATCTCTGCTGCATGAAACAATCACAGAAACACTCGGATTTCATAAACTGTGTGCAAGGTGGGTCCCAAAACAGCAGACAGAGCAGCACAAATTGAATCGAGTGGCAACCTCCAAAGAGTTTTTGGAGCGGTATGAAAGTGATGATTTTCTGCACTCTATTATTACAGGGGACGAAACTGGGTTGCCCACTATACCCCTGAAACCAAGAGATAATCCTCCCAATGGCGTTACAACTCATCACTCTCAGCCAAAAAATTCAAAACCACGATTTCGGCCAAAAAAATCATGGCATCCGTGTTTTGGGACCACAAAGGGATTATTTTGATCGAATTTTTACCTCGGGGTGAAACCATCAATGCTTCTAGGTATTGTGAGACCTTAAAAAAATTGAGAAGAGCAATTCTGAACAAGAGGAGGGGACTGCTGCAGAAGGGAGTCTGCCTTCTGCACGACAGTGCCAGACACCACACGGCCAACACAACAAAGCAACTTTTGGAGTCGTTCGGATGGGATGTTTTGAACCACCCCCCGCACTCCCTTGACCTGGCGCCTTCGGCCTAGCACACACAGAGCGACTTCTGTCGCGCGTTTGTGAAGTACTAGCAATTGCATGTACGCGTACACACGTAGTCGTGTGACTTTGGTCGTAGTATGTGTGTACGCATACATGCAATTGCTAGTACTTCACAAACGCGCGACTCAAGTCGCTGTCGTGCGACAGAAAACGCTCTGTGTGTGCTAGGCCTTCAGATTATCATCTGTTCACCTCCCTGAAGATGCACATGGGTGGGAAAAAATTTTCAACAGATGAGGAAGTGAAGGGGGGGGTGAACAAGTGGGCAAAGGAGGTGGCGGCAGAGTTCTTTGACCAAGGCATAAAAAAATTGATCCCTCGTCTCACTACGTGCATCCAGAGGGATTGCGACTACGTGGAAAAATAGTTGACATGTTCTGATGTAACCATGTGAAAGTTTTTTTAAAAATAATTTTTTAAAACCTACAAAAATCTAGTACTCTTACTTTCTGAACGTGCCTCGTACATCAAGAGCGACATGAACGCAAAAAGAGCTGTGGACCTTTTTTTAGGTCACCAGTTTTTTTTTTTTAGTTTTTTAAACAAAGGGATGCTTTCATGCGGGGTGTTAATAAACGTAAAAAGGCCAAGGAGTACCGTTTTTTAGCACAAAATTTACAGCTCTCCGGCCCCCAAAGTAACGGCCCTATGGGGGGGTTCTGACCAGTGGTGAGCTGTAGGGGGCTCGCGCAAGCCCTTTGTTAAATTATTCCTTAATTTGCGAGCCCCTTGTTCTTCTTGTTAACCATTTTCTCAAGAAAAAATATATCTCAAAATCATTGTCATTACATACATTTGTAAAGCGACGAAGTCATGCCTATCAAGCAATGACGATTAAATTTAGAATAACCCGTCGCACAATAGAATTTTTTGAATGATGTACAATCACTCGATTAATAACGTTTGAATTTAAAATGCCATTTTTTTCCCAACATATACCTAATTAACATTATTTTTTGTTTTTATTTAACTATGAGCGAGCCCTTTGTTAAAAATTTCATAGCTCACCACTGGTTCTGACCCCTCCTAACCCCTGCCTACGCCACTGAAGGGCGATATTCAGTTGTTTGCCTCAGGGCGCGATCTAGTCTGTCGATGGCCCTGGGTGTGCTAGCCAAGACGAATTATTTAATAGCTCCGCTTTTGGTAATTTTTTAAAAAAGTTTCAGGTAAAAGTCGTTTGTAATCATTTATTAAATAACCTTAAATTATTTCCAACTATACAGAGTGTTTTGTTTTTGCACACAGATATGGATACCCTGATGTTTTGTTATCTTTTAAATTTAAAATTAAAATTCTTTCAAAATATATTTAAGTTTTTTGCTACCTAAATTGAATTGTTTTTGAGTAATATAAATTTTTTGAAAATATTGACAGGAAGAGCACTCTAAAAATTTCTGAATATTTAACAACTTGGCAATGTCAGAATGAATTCCTTTGAAACTCTATCCGACAATAATGTCATAGTAGTTGCTAGAGGGTCATTCCTGGGAATTTCTTAAAATTGTTATTTCTTGGGAAAAAATAAAAAATTTCCCAGGAAAAAATTTCAAAAAAAAAAAAAACAAATACACCCATACATCGCTACACGACCGCTCGTTACGAAATCGGTCTTCGAAATTTCCCAAGATCAAGATAAAACAATATTTTTTTACAAACAATTTCCTACAAATCTATTTAATTATGATACGCATTTGTGTATACATTATATATGTAAGTCAGAAAAGTTTTTTTGCTGGCATAAATCAAAAAAGCCTCAACTCCGCGGTTTACACAACCCCACTATATTTTTACGTGATTTGGACTTATAGTATCTGGCTGCTCCTCGACGCCGAAAGGTACAAGAGGAACCGATTAAGAAGAAGAAGTATCTGGCTGCAGTACGCAGTTGTACGTAATTGCAATCCTCCGTAAATGGCAAAAAAATCTGTTGGTGTGTTATAGCTGTATCACACTATACAATTTTTTGTACAATTTCTTGTTCAAAAAATGTTATACTAGATTGTACAGCTGTTGCCAAGTTACAGTAACAACACGTCTTATGTCGTAAATTGACACTTCGCGTATGTCAATTTACGACATTATTTTACATTAGTAGGCTTTGAAAATGATACAAAATGGTAAAAGATGTAAAAAAAAGTTAATTAGGTTACAATGGCAAACAAAAAACTACTGTAATACATTTTTTACCGTCTTGTATCATTTTCAAAGCCTACTAATGTAAAATAATTAATACCGTACGCATTTAAAACGCAATTGTTCTTTTGCGATTTTCTTAAAAATGTTGTTATGTAAGGGTATAAAAGTTTTAGTGTGTTGAAAAGAGAAAGAAAATATCTTTCAAACCGCATAAAAAATTTGTTTGATGCCATTAAAAAAAAAAACAAATATGGTGCCGTAACTCCTAAAAACAACAAAAGAAAACAAGAAGGTTTTTTAGTTTTTTTTTAACAAAATTATAGTAGGCTGTGAAAACAAATTCAAAACAAGGTGTAAAACCTTTTGGTACAGGTTACGAAGGTTTTGTAATTTGTTATTGTGATAAACATTGTAAATATATAAAAATAAGGAAACAACGATAAAGTCGGAATCTGCGATAATGTAGTTTATTGTAGTTTATCTTACGTTCAAATATTTGTAATGTTTATCACAACAACTTACAAAACCTTCGTAACTAGTACCAAATGAGTTTAAACAGGTTTTACACCTTGTTTTGTTTTTGTTTTCACAGCCTACTATAATTTTATAAAAAAAAATACTAAAAAACCTTCGTTTCTTGCATATTATTGAAAATAAATACATCAACCCTTATATATTTGGAATGGCAAAAAAATAAGGAATTTAAATAGGTCATAGCCAACTATGGGTTCCATTTTAAAAAATACAACTTTATGTCACAACTCGTATTTCGATATTTTTTTTGAAAAATTGACTACGCCACTGCATTCCTATCAAAAAAGTGCTTGTAGAACGTCAAAATTATTTTTGTTTATTTTCATAAACAAGCGAGATACAGTCATAAAACGAAAAATCGAGTTATTGGCGATAACTCAAAAACAAAGGACGGTAACCAATTTTAGTTTTCACCATTAACTTTTTCTCGATAAAAGAGATCGAGGATGCGTGGTCCGTTTTTTGATACCTCTTATAGTTACCGAGATTCCCTATTAAAACATCGAAATTTGCCCACCCTGTACAATCTAGTATAAAATTTCTTGAACGAGAAATTGTACCAGAAATTGTGTAATGTAATACAGCCTTTATAATTTATTTAAATCAATGTCGGGAAATTGTTTTTAAAATTGTTGGATTGTTGATTGTAAAGTATAAGTTCATAATCCATTTACAAGTAGGTATTTACTTCTATAGTGGGCCATCAAATAACTGCATCTTGTTCTGTAGTGACCACCATTTTTTTGACGTATAGGTAATTATTAAAGTTTTATTTAATCATATAAAATTAAATCTACAACTTCTTATTGATATTTAAAGACTGACCTATTTATTAATCAGCATGACTACTATTGCATTACTGTTCCAATAATAATTTCAACTCAAAAGTTTTAAATCATTCTTAAAATGCTATTTTTTAAACAAATAAATGATATCCCTTTATATCAATTTGACTTTTTTTAAAAATTATAATTAACTTTGTTTTTTACAATTTCCCCACCTAATTTAACTTTCCCGGGAAAATTAATTTAAATTTTCCCATGTCCCGGGAACAAAAAAAAAATCGGGAAAAATCACCCTCTAGTAGTTGCTGACTAGTTAAAATTTTAAAACAATACACAGGGTGTTCCTCATGCCCGGTCCATTTGGCTAAACTTCAAACACGAATAAGTCAATTTTTTTAAGGGAACACCCTGCTAATTTTTATAATTCTTACCGATAACTTAAAAAATCTTTAAAAACTATTAGAGATTAATTATGTCTAACATCAATATTCCTCGAGTTATTGAGATTTTGTGATAATTTTCACACACAAACACAATATTTAATAGCATTAAACAAGTAGGCTTTGGAAATATCTCAAAAATTTGATTTAATTGTCAAATACAATAATACAAAAAAAAACGGATTTTTATTTTTAAAACTAAATGAGATAAAAACCGTACAATTTAATTTTTTGCTTTTATCAAATTAATTATGCATTTTTCAAAACACCTTAATATCATCACAAATTAAGTTTTAGTCTTATATTGCAAGATTTCAATAATGACAAGAATAAAAAGGTATGCTCAACACAGGGTGGAACAAATTCGAATGTTTTACAAGGTATCTCGGTTACTGTGATAGTTAGCAAAAATCTAGTATCAGTCTCTTGGGCTATTTTTCTGAGAAAAGAACGCCTGTAAAATCAGATTTTTATATCGCTTTCCATTTTGGCACTACAGATGAAAAATGAAATTTCATCATTTTTGAAAATGTATTATAACTTCTTTATCAAAATAGAAAAAAAAATTATTAAGGTTTTTTATACAGATTTGTAAACTTAATTTAAAGACCTTGACATTCGAGATATGAAGTAAAATATATTTTTTTAAATAGGGTGGTCACGACTTTATACGAAAGAGAATTTTTTCAGCTTTTCAAAAATCTATAGTTTTATATATTTATTGTAAAAATAACCGACGTATGGCTTATTTTGTAAAAATTTCCTTCCTTATGAAAGTTTGCCATGATTTAGTAAACAAGTGTTGTTTGCAATTAATCAACCGGGTGTAAATGAAATGTGGTACACCCCCTTTTTTTCTTTAGTTTTGATTTTAGAAGAATGAAATTTTAGACATATGATATGTGCAAAAAAACGGGCTTTTCAAGCACATGCACAATTTGTTTCACTTCCGGTTTCGCCGGAAATGACCCCAACTTTGTTATTTTAAATGGAACACCCTGTATATTTTTACATTTTTGGAAAGAGGAAGCGATTTTTGATACAACTGCACTATTTTGGTTAATTTTTTTAACCTCAAAAAATTTTTGGAACAAAATTTAGTTATTTATTAAGGGTGCCGTGACCTGCATACATTAAATTTTGTTATGTCAACAATTGTCCAAAAAACGTTTTTGTAAATTTTAAATGACATTTAGGTTACTTTAATAGGCTTTGAAGGTTGCGGAATCGGTTTCTTGACAAAAAGTCAATTTTTTTAAATGGAACCATGCTGGTACTGGTGGTTATTTAAATGGAGCATCTTCTAACGAATCCATCGATACCAATAACTTGTATTTTTATTAAAAGTCTACTTCAAAAAATTCAAATTATTGTGAAGATTTATTAAGAGACCTTTTTAATTGCAGTAATTTATTTATTTATTTACAAAGGACAGAACAAAACAGGCCAAGCCCAAATTATGTTCTCGTTTTTTTTTTTTTTTTTGTTTTTTTAAATTATAGAATACTTAGATTGTAAAGTTAAGTGATTAAATTAAAATAAGATTACTTTAGAGTAATGTTTAAATGAATGAAATGATACACTGAATATATCAGTATTTATGAACGTATGATTATAAGACTGAAGAGTTCTGTTGATTGGCGAATTAAAAAAGGCATTTGTGCTACAAGGTGTTAAATAAAAGAGTGAATGGTGTCGTATACCTAATCTCGGTAGGTACGTTAAAATTTATTAATGATAAAATATTAGGACAATCTATTTTGTACTTAATAATTTTGTAAAGAAATATTATATCACTAAGTGTTCTACGAGATTTTAAGGAGAGCATGTTTAGGTCTTTACAATGTTGTTCATATGGTTTCTCTAGAAAATTGTGTTTTTTTTTGCAAAAATTATATGAATTTCTTTTGAATTCCCTCGATTTTACTGGCGTAGGTGTCATATTGTGGGTTCCATATGATAAAAGCAAAATTTAAAATGCTATTAACATATGAATAATACAGTGGGTGATATGAATGAAAATGAGTTTATACTTTATTCTCAAAAAATTGGAGTAAATGCTCCAAGTCGTAATAATAAAAATTAGAAGCAGATGCTCAGGTTGAGCACATACTTTTATATACAATTTTTCTTGAGTATGTTCTCGCAATTCGTATGAATAAAATAAGTTTATGCTTCCTGAAGGCGAGTTTCTTCTCGATATATTTGGAGTCTGGTTCTTAGCAGACTCAGTCGTATCTTGAAAAGATAGTTATGGCTGAATTTATATTAAATTTGCGTTTTAAAAAATATTACCAAGAAAGAGTACATGCAATCTTGACTTTGAATCCATATATAGATTTTCTGAAGAGAATGTGCAATGGATAGCAAAACATTTTTTAAATGTAGAATCAGGAGAAAGCAGAGGTGGTGCGATATCCAAGATGGATAAAATAAAAATATTTTTAAAATATGTGGAAGATCCTGGATTTCAAGCAGTAGGAAAAGATGTTGGTGTGCATCAAATTTCAGTATCAAAAGTTGTACAAGAAGTAGGGGATAAGATAATTGAAAAAAGTGGCCAATGGATAAAATTTCCCCAGAACGTTGCAGATATAATGCAAGCCAAGCATAATTGGCAATCACGTTATAATTTTCCATGCGTCGTCGGTTTCATTGATTGCACACACGTAAGAATAAAAAAAAAAAACATCGATACACGGAGATGAATACATTAATCGAAAAGGATATCCTAGCATTAATGTGCAAGCGACGTGTAACGGAGATGAGTGGTTTAAAAGTGCAGACGCCTCATGGCCAGATTCTGTCCACTACTCAAGGATTTGGAGCACTTCGGAATTTTATAATATTGCAAGAAATACTTTTGAAAATAGCCAAGCATTACTTTTAGGAGATGAGGGATATGCTATCCCGCCATGGCTGATGGTTCCTTTTAGAAACCCGAATACACCTCAAAAACGCGCCTATAACAACCTGTTTACAAAAGAACGGGTAATAATTGAAAGATGTTTTGGCGAGTTATATAATAACAACGATTTCCGATTCTACAATATAAAGTCCCAGTTTCCACTGAAAAAGTCCCAAAACTTATTGCGAGCTGTTTCGTTCTGCATAATATAGCAAAATATTTAAACGATGAACTAGACTTAACAGAGCTTTAACTAGTCGATATTCCAGTTCAGCATATGGCAGAGGACGAGGACGAAAATACCAAAAACTGGCCTCCCATTGTTTTTTAATGATATCAATAGCTTGAGATTACCTTGCAGCAGGTATTTGTGACTTCGAAACCACAATTGGAAAATCACGCAAAATCTTGACGAATGCCATTTAAGAAACATTGTTTTTATTATTTTCTTCTTCACTATCCTTCATGATGATTTATTGATTGACACTAGTAATACGTGTAAGCAAAACTGAGGACCATTTGCTAGTCAAAATGTGTGTAGAGTTAGTTCATCATTACAAACGTGTGTTTGTATATAAGAGTATATACTCAAATTAACAGGAGCATTTACATCTCGAAGTTAGCTCGTTTTTATTCTTACGAAACTGAGTATAAACTCTCACTTTATGCTCATGCTCAGAGTACATACTTAGAGTATAAACTCTTGTTTTATTCATACCACCCAGTGTTCTGATAGCGTTAACATTATTGAAATGTGTTGAGGAGCGTATGATAAAACCAAGCATTTTGAGAGATTTATTCTTAATGTATTCGATATGTTCAGCAAAAACAAATTTAGGGTCTAATAGAATTTCCAAGTCTTTTACCAATGTGGTGTTCATCAGAGTTGCATTGTTCAAAGAATAGTTATATAAGATTATATTTTTGTTTCGTGTAAAATTAATTTTATAGCACTTACTAACATTCAAAGCAAGTTTGTTTATTTGACAGTATTTTTCTAATCTGTGGAGATCCTCTTGTAGCAGTAGACAATCTGTAGTATTTGTTATTGTTCTAAATATTTTTAAATCATCAGCGTATTGTAGGTATTCACAATTTAAAAGGCAATGCTGTATGTCATTGATGTAAATATTAAATAGCAATGGTGCTAAGAGACTGCCCTGAGGGACTCCGGATGTTACTTTGACAAATGCAGAAATGAAACCATTTAATTTTACAGCCTGTGATCTATTAGATATATATGATTTTATCCATCTTAAAAGATCTCCACAGATGCCTATATCGTGTAATTTGTCTATTAAAATTGAATGATCTAATCGGTCGAATGCCTTACGAAAATCCGTATATATAGCATCGGCCTGTAGTCTTTTATCTAATGACTTAAGAACATATTCAGTAAATGATACCAAATTCGTCTCAACTGAACGACGTGGGGTGAAACCATGTTGTTGACTGGAGATATAAGGTTGAAATTTAGCAAAAATTGTATCATACATTACAGATTCAAATAACTTTGCTGTGCAGCAGAGGATAGAAACAGGTCTATAGTTTTCTGCTTGAGTTTTGTCTCCGGATTTAAATATTGGGACCACGTGAGCTTGTTTCCAAATTAAAGGAAATCGGCACTCTGACAACGACTTGTTAAAAAGTATAGTGATTGGCTTTGCTAATGATGAGGAACAGTTAGGTAAGATGCGTGCAGGGAGATAATCTGACCCTGCTCCCTTATTGACATCAAGCTTATTCATAAGCGACTCAACCAATTCAACGGTAATGGTTATTTTATTGCTCGAAAATTAATTGCCTTTGGCATCTATATTACCATTTTTTAACTCGCCATCAATGAATACTGATGAGAAAAAATTATTAAATGTGTTACAAATTGACAAACCATTATCAGCAGTGGAATTGTTATGGGTTATACTACTTGATACACTTTTATTTGATGTTTTTAGATTAGACGCATAGGACCAGAGGCGCTTAGGACACTAATTATCTAAAAATGATTACCAAAATTTTTAGACTTTTTAATTAAATGACTATAGTGCGTTAGGGTAATACCGCCCACCTAAAACATTATCCTGGATGTTTTTAAAAAATGTGGTCAGAGATTAAAAATAAAAATATTAGCTGCAAACAAAAACTATATTCCTCAATAATCACAGACACGACCCTTGGCTAATAAAATAAATGTTGCAAAGCGAGAAATTCAGACATAGGCGATATTTCAGACCGGGCGGTATTACCCTAACACACCTTATAGTAGTTAAACATGAAACAACGATCATTTGTTTTGTTGTAGTTATGCAGTGTACTGCGATTAACAAGATCTCTTAATAAATCTTCACAATAATTTGAAGTTTTTGAAGCAGACTCTTAATAAAAATACAAGTTATTGGTATCAATGGATTCGTTAGAAGATGTTCCATTTAAATAACCCCGCTAGTACCAGCATGGTTCCATTTACAAAAATTGACTTTTTGTCAAAAAACCGTTTCCGCAACCTTCAAAGCCGATTAAAGTAACCTAAATGTCATTTAAAATTTACAAAAACGTATTTTGGACAATAATAATTGTTGACATAATAAAAATTAATTTATGCAGGTCACGGCACCCTTAACCCAAAATTAAATTTTGTTTAAAAAAAAATTTTAGGTTAAAAAAATTAACCAAAATAGTGCATTTGTATCCAAAATCACTTCCTCTTTCCAAAAATGTAAAAATATACAGGGTGTTCCATTTAAAATAACAAAGTTGGGGTCATTTCCGGCGAAACCGGAAGTGAAACAAATGTGTGCATGAGCTCAAAAAGCCCGGTTTTTTGCACATATCATATGTCTAAAATTTCATTTATCTAAAATCAGAACTAAAGAAAAAAAAGGGGGTGTACCACACTTCATTTACACCCGGTATATTATATATAATCCATTCCCTTTTTATTACCCATAGGGTGTATGGGTATAAATAACCTTAAATAAATTTGGTTCTCTTTTAATAAATTATAGAAGTTATAGTAAATTGTCAACAATGATGAAATTTCATTTTTCGTTTGTACTGCCAAAATGGAAAACGATACCAAAAAACTGACGGTATCGGCATTCTTTTCTCAAAAAAATAGCCCAAGACACTGACATCAGATTTTTGCTAACTATTGCGCTAACCGAGATACTCCGTAAAACATTCGAATTTGGTCCACCCCTGTACAGGGTGGCCTATTTTTGATGCCTATACAGGGTATCTCGGTTGTTATCAGAGATAGAAAAAAACTAAGTATGTAGTCTCGACTTCTGTTTTTGAGAGGAGTTCATTGCCGTTAACAGATTTTTGATATCTTTTTTAATTTTCGAAATATAGCCAAAAACCGATTTTTTGCACTTTTCAAAAATGTTAAATATGTCGCTTAAACGAAAAGAGAGAAAAACTTTAAGGACATTTTTGCCATGGTTTTTTGTTATTAATATGATAGCGATGTTCAATTTTTTTTTACTCATATAAATATTGATATATTACACCCAACTTTCTTATTTTAAATAGCACCATGGGTAAATTATACAGGGTTCTCGTTTTTCGCGGGCCACTATGGGGATCTCGTAAACGGTAAGAGTTACGACTTCGGTTAAATTGGGGCAAAGTTGTATATTCAGGTGCTTAATAATTTGACGCAAACAGAACTTATCTAGCTCTTTTAGTTTTTGAGATATAGGGGAAAAAGTAAATCAGGTGAATTTTTTCTTATGGACGCTATATCTGAAATTAACGCCAATTTGTAGAGCATTTTATTCTGAATTCGACAATGTATAACAGTTGGCACTTTTTTGAAACAATTGTTGTTAAAAATGACAAAAACAAATATTTTATTTAAAACAAATTCTAATCGGCATGATAAATAATTGTCTTTGTCCCTTTTTCCTTGGAAGAAGGTGAGTAAACCGTATGAAATTACTATTAAAGGGATTTAATTTAAAAAATCGGTATTAATAAATATCTTAGGAATGCATTAACATTGTTCACTTATTAGCAAATATTTTTAGAATATTTTCTTCGGTTAAGTAATAAATGTTTCTAAAATGTGTATTTAATCCCTTATTTGACATGCAATTATTTGTAACAAAATGTTCGTAATCAAATAATATGTGGTCATAGTTTACAAAAAACGTCTAGAAATATGTTTACGCTTTTTGCTTATTAGAATTCATTAATGCAGATAAAAGGCATAACTCGTTATTTTTTGTTACAAATAATTGTATGCCAAATAAGAATTAAATAAATTTTAGAGAAATTTATTACTTAACCCAAGAAAATAAAAAAACATATTTATTAGTACCTATTTTTTTAATTAGTAATTTTATGCGGTTTACTTACCTGTTTCCAAGGAAAAAAGGGACAAAGACAACTATTTACCATGGCGATTGGGATTTGTTTTAAATAAAATATTTGTTTTTGCCATTTTTAACAACAATTGTTTCAAAAAAGTGCCAAGTGTTATACATTGTCGAATTCAGAATAAAATGCTCAACAAATTGGCGTTAAAATCAGATATTGTAATTTTTGTTGTTGTTTGTTAATGCTTATTTCTAATGGTAAGGTGGTAGAGAGCGCGAGCTAACCTTGTCCATTTGTGTATTATTGTATTGTAATGCACAATAAATATTATTATTATTATTATATAGCGTCCATAAGAAAAAATTGACCTGATGATGGTTTTAAAAAAACGAAACGTCGCACGGAAAATATAATTGGGGAATTTGATTCCTTGCAAAAAGTTGCCATGAAAATGTTTTTACAAAAATGAAATTTGACATCAAATGAAAAAGTTACGGGCAAAAAACAAAAATCCACTTTTTTACTTTTTTCCCTATATCTCAAAAACTAAAAGAGCTAGATAAGTTCTGTTTGCATCAAATTATTAAGCACCTGAATATACAACTTTGCCCCAATTTAACCGAAGTTGTAAATCTTACCGTTTACGAGATCCCCATAGTGGCCCGCGAAAAACGAGAACCCTGTATATTTTTGAAAAGTGCAAAAAATAGGCTTTCGATATATGTCAAAGCCAACTATGGTTGCCATTTAAAATAAGAAAGTTAGGTGTAATATATCAATATTTGTTTGAGTAAAAAAATTGAATATCGTCATCTTATTAAGGACAAAAAACCATGCAAAAAATGTCTCTCAAGTTTTAGCTACATTTTCGTTTAAGCAAGATATTTAACATTTTTGATATCTTTTTTAATACTCGAAATACAGCCAACACCATTTTTGGCACTTTTCAAAAATATTAAATATCTCGCTTAAACGAAAAGATAGAGAAAAACTTTAAAGACATTTTTTGCATGGTTTTTTGTCCTTAATAAGATGGCGGAATTAATTTTTTTTTTAACTCATGCAAATATTGATATACTACACCTAACTTTCTTATTTTAAATGGCAACTAAGAGCAAATTATATATTTTTTAAAAACGCAAGAAATAAGCTTTCGATTTATGTCAAAGCCAACTATGGCTGCCATTTAAAATAAGAAAGTTGGGTGTAATATATCGATATTTGTATGAGTAAAAAAAAATTCAACGTCGCTATCATATTAAGAACAAAAAACCATGCCAAAAATGTCCTTCTAGTTTTTCTTTATATTTTCGTTTAAGCGAGATATTTAACATTTTTGAAAAGTGCCAAAATCGGTTTTTGGCTATATTTCGAAAATTAAAAAGATATTAATAACCGAGATACCTTGTATGAGCATTGAAAATAGGCCACCCTGTATGATAAAATATTTTTGAAAAGGTTCTGAGTTTGTCTCAAAAAACTGCACATTTTTGTTTATTTAACCGTTTCTCTATCTTAAATATTAACCGAGATACCCATGCAATCCCATCGAATTTGGACCACCCTGTACATACACCTTCTACAAATAACTGACATTAACTTTGTCCCGCGCTTGTTGGTTAACCTACATTCTTTTTTTTCAGATAGCAGCTTCGGTACAACCCACTTTGACTGTGCAAGGGAAAATCTCAAAAAATTAATTAAAACTAGCAAAAATATTTCAGTGCGAAATTTAACAAATTAATATACCACCCTAGCTGCTCAGTTTATTTAATCAAAACTAACAGTAACATAACTTCTTACTGTGTTAGCTCTCTGCGAAAAAAATGTCATGCACAAAATTATCAAACTTTTTAACTCACCTAAAGCTTGTAAATTGGGCATATCGATATTACCCCGATGTCCTTGATTGCCCCAATTTCCCTGGTTAGGTCCTGGGGCGTATCGCTGTTGGTACATGCCAGGTCCGTCAGGTCCGCTGGGTCCCCTGTTACCACCATGGCCACCCGGTCCACGAGAGCCACTACTACCATATCCACCGCGATTCTCTGATTTAGGCGCAGCATTCGAAACATGAACTGATACACCTGAAAAACACACATTGAACAAATTCATATGTGGCGCATTTTTGAAAAATGTTTAGTTTGTTGAAATTAAGGCAGCGACACAAAAAATTTTTCAAGTTTCTAATTCATAATTGGGTAGTGGCGGATTATGCAATTGGCGCGCCTAATGGGTTGCTTAATTTATTAATTTGTCTATCTTTTTTTTTATTCACAATACCAACGAAAATCTTTTGAAAATGTCACAAAGTCACATGCATTTAAACGCATTATCAGTTACGTAAATGTGCCCATAATTATATGATAACAAATTTGCTACAAAGACTATCAAATTACAAAACAATACCAAACTGAAACACCTGCTGTATAAAATTTTGTTTTAAAACTTGTAGTGATTCACCTCGGACTGTTAAAACGAGATGGCTAGAAGCAAAAGTTAATAGCAATATCTTACCTTTTATAATGTGATCCTCTCCGCACAAACTTTGGGCTACTTCAGGATCCAAAAACGTAACAAAACTGAATGCTCTGAAAGGTTTTGGTATAAACACGTCCGTTACTTCTCCAAACTTTCCAAAATACTCTCTTAAATCATCTGCAGTGAGATCTTCTGTACATCGACCAATGAATACTTTGCAAGGAACTTGCTGAATTAAACCTTCCTAAAAAAAAAATTAAAATTAAAACATCTTCCAACAAGAAATATGCAAAAGTACAAAACATTCTGAGTAGATTAGCGTAACTTTTCGATACATATAGGATCATTGAAACAAACCTTACACAGAAGACTGGTAGAGGTCACTAATGCAAAACGTTATGGTTAAAACCTTTTATCAATGTGCATTAGAGTCCTGCGCGGGTCCAATTTTTCGGACCCGCAAAGCTGATGTTGATACCGCACCTGACCCGCGACCCGCACGATTCTGGTTTAATAGACCCGCACCCGACCCGCTACCCGCGTAATTCTAAGTTATTAGACCCGCACCCGACCCGCTACCCGCACCCGACCCGCTACCCGTATCCGACCCGCTACCCGCTTTATTGTAATTTGTTTGACTTTCACCTGACTCGCAGACTTGTTCAAATCGGTTCAATCTTGCTGAATCGCGCGTTAGATTGTGTGTGGCAGGCTTTAATGAGTTAAATGCGAAACAGCATGTTCGACTTGCTTACAAAGTATTTCGTATTTGTATTGTTCATTGTGCGTTTGTAGGATAGTATTCGTGTAAATACATAAAAATTGCTTCGTATACATTTTTAATCATATTTGTTTTCCAAATTATATATTTGTTGTTTTAAACATGGTAATAAATATAATAATCAGGCGATAATATTATACAGTTCATTCATATTTAAAAATAGTAATAAATTCCATAAAAAGCTCGCTTCACTTGATCTGTACCATTTTATTAAAAAAATAGTATCAGAACGAATACCTGCTTTATTGTGTACGAATGACCGATACCCGAACTGCTACTCGCAAAATTCAGTATGTTATACCCGCAACCCGACCCGCTACCCGCAAACTTCATTATTTAAAGACCCGCAACCCGACCTGCTTTGCGGGTAACCCGCGGGTCCCGGCCCGACTGCAGGATTCTAATGTGCATACTACACGTTATCCTATACAGGGTGTGTATAAATTGGCGAAAGCGCTACACGTGACAATGTTCTTCGTAAAATTCTAAGTCGAAAATCTTGATACAAAAATGATGTACCATGCTTCCTATGGCCTCAGGAACCATTTAACCCTTTCGCGCCGACTTTTTTCTCGGGAGAATTTAACATTTTTAAGTAAATTATTATTTTTATAAACATGAATATTGTTTGTTTTCAAAATTTTAAATTTTTTTTGTTTTCGGATTTGAAATTAGGGCCCATGGGATAAATGAGTCCCACTAGGCACGTACTGCTTCAAATATTTTATTACAATTACAACTATAGAACAACATAATTTATTTATTTTTATAATTATTATGTAACTAGCAGTTAGCCCGGTCCTAGGACATATTTGCCCAACTGCCTCCCTCAATTCCGCCTCAGTTTTCTCTTCCTGTTGAATTGCAAATTATTCATTACTAAAGGGATACACATATCCCACCAAATATGCCTAGAGGGACACATATGTCCCATGCGTCATCATGCTCTGAAACGACTAGAATACGAGTGGGACATTTAATAATACTTTTATAATGTGTTTACAACGTTTCAGTAATTTTTGAAAATTTCATGGGACACATATAACCCATTAGGCGCGAAAGGGTTAAAGAAAAAAAAAATTGGCAACATTGCATACATTGATTGGCATTTGGACATTTTTTTTATCAGCAATCAATTTTTACTTAGGTATTTACAATTTTTGTTCGAACTGAAAGCCTTCAGTTCGTAAACATAGCTGCAAACTTTTGGGTATCGTAAAACACAAACTAGAAATAATTACGAGAAAAACAGAGATGACAGCCAATGACAATGTTGCCATATGTATTATTCTCATTCAAATCAGTGATTTACATATTTTCAACACCAATTTTTGAAAGGAAGAACACAATATCTAAGAAAAATACTATTAGAAATTTATTTTTATTCTAAATTGCAGCGTTTTCATTTGCAAGTATTAAATAATAACGCTTATTATAGGACTAAATGTCAAAACTTTGAGGACCTCTTGCAGAAACAGCAAGCATGGTACAACATTTTTGTATCAAGATTTTCGACTTAGAATTTTACGAAGAACATCGCCACGTGTAGCGCTTCTGCCAATTTTTACACACCCTGTATAAGCAGTTCGATACGTATTAAATGAGTACTCTACTTTGCTGGTATTATTATATTAACAACCTGACTGTGGTGGACAAAAATGCTGTTTTCAGTTGTGTGCATTATCAGTCGCCGATGACCAATACTTGACGCTCCTTAAGCGCGGTATCGGTCGCCGGGGTCCACTGGACATCATTTTGTTTATAACTATATATGTTTTAAATCAAACAAAAGGTGGACTTTTATTACAGTTTTGTCCTTGTGCTGAACTAAAAAGTGCACTGTGACATTCTCTCATGATCATTAACAAACAAGAGAGGGTTTAAGATTTTTTAGTATAAAAACTTGATAAATTGAGCTAATATAGTCGATACGGCCAGTGATGAGGTCTATCGGATAAACTGACTGATATATGAATAAATTGAGGTTCAGGAAATTTCCAGTGACTACCAAACATTTTGTGCACAACATAGACAACCAACTTTATTTTTCTCATGGACACAATTTTTGCTCTTCGCATAATCAAATAGGTAGCATTTATTTTTCTGAATCCATTGATTTATCACACATGGTATTTTACTTCTTTTTTCATTGTTAAATTTGATAAAATACGTTTTAAACAAAAACCACAATAAATCAGGTAGGCCGGTCGTTGTAGTTTATGTTGTTTCCATGACAATCAATCAACAAACTAAAAGTTTTGAAAGCCTATTACTTTTCAGATTAATGATTTTCTAAAAATGAACTTTAATAACAAAGAAAAACGAAATATGCTGCGAATTTTTTATAACGTTCTTTCAACTTTTGTTATACTTTATTATATGCTTTAAACAAATTTACTCAAGTTTCTATTTAACGTTCAAAAATAGTGTTTTTTCCGGATCTGTTTGTAATAAAAATGATTTTCAATTTTCATCTGAAACCTTTCTGCCATATTATCTTCTGAGTGTGGCAAAAGCCCCATATATCCCTAAGTTTCTGTCCAACGTACAAAAATATGTGGGCTAGGATTGTCTTCTATCTGGATATGTTTCTGCATATCGTTGACTTGACAATATACAATTCCTATTTAATGAATAAAAAATTGACAGCATATCGCGTTTCTCTACGTTATTAAGGTTCATTTTTACGAATTTATTAATTTGACAAGTAATTGGATTTCAAAACTTTTAGTTAGTTGATTGGTTGTCATGGAAACAACATAAACTACAACGACCGGCCTACCTGATTTATAGTGGTTATTGTTTAGAACGTATTTTTTAAAATTTAACAATGAAAAAAGAAGTAAAATACCATGTATGATACATCGATGGATTCAGAAAAATAAATGCTATTTGATTATGTAAAGAGCAAAAATTGTGTCCATAAGAAAAAATAAAGTTGGTTGTCATAAAACAAAAATGAATCGATCTAGGAAAAATTTGTGACCACTATACGATTCGGCTTAAAAAGTTGCTTGGGCAATGTTTTTACACATTTGAAATATTTTATACTCTAAAGGAGTTATAGACGAATTTCAAATATCGTATTTACAGGTTTTTCCTAATTTTCTTGGATACCGTTTGAGATATTTCCAATTTCTCTTTGGATTATTAATGAGCACCAAATTTAGCAACTTTGCCAAATTTAAACCTTTATTCTAGCTATTATAACAAGCGAGATCCCCATGCTTAAACTCGAATTTCAATCACCCTGTATATGGCCAGCATAATTAACAACAATTTATTTCAGCATTTTCCAACCTGTGCCGCGAGCATTCTTCAGATGTGTTGCGGAAAATAAAATCATAAATAAATAAACAGTTTTTACAACAACTCTATGTTTGAGATTCGAGCTTAATCATAGAGATCTGGCGTATTATAATTGGTTTAAATTCGAAAAAGTTCCTGAATTCAGTGCAAACGATTAAATTAATAATGTAAAAAAAAAAACTCGAAATTGGTGTATAACACCTTTGGAGTATGAAATATTTCAAATGTGTAAAACATTGTCTAAGCAACGTTTTAAACCAAATCATGTGGTACTAATTTTTTCTAGGTTGATTTGTTTTTGTTTTATGTTATGACAACCTACTTTATTAGGAGTATTTCCTTTGGGTGCAATTTTTGCTATTTATTAATGTAGAAGTAAAATGCCATGTGATACATCAATGAATTCAAAAACAAAAATTCTATTTGATAATGTAAATTAAAAAAATTGCGCCTGTAGAAACAATAAAGTTGGTCGTCATGAAACAATAATGAATAAAAAAAAAACAAAAAAACAAATTAGTGATGACCATTCGATTCCGCTTAAAAAGTTTTTTAGGCAATGTTTGTACACATTGGAAATATTTTATACTCCAAAGGAGTTAAAAACGATTTTTTTAAATCGTATTTTCACCTTTTTCGCAATTTTTTTAAATGCCGTTTGTTTGAGATATTTAAAATTTTTCTTCGGATTATTAATGAGCACCAAATTTAGCAACTTTGCCAAATTTGTAACCTATAGTCCAGCTATTAAAATGAGCGAGATCCCCACGCTTAAACTAGAATTTCAAACATCCTGTCTATGTATTAAGTGTGTCGCGAAATTTTACTGTAGTTTTAAGTGTGCTATGACATTAAAAAGGTTGAAAAACGCTGATTTGTTTATTATCGCACATTTTTTTAAATAAGGGAAGAGTTTATTGTGTTTTTAAAATATAACTAAATTTAAAGGACAGCGCTTTGAAATAAAGGACTGTCAATCATAATAAAGGGCGTATGGTCACCGTATTTATAAGGGAAAACATAACAATAATTTTCTTTTTAACACGTTCAGTGCCGGCCATGAATGTATAGGCACATCCGTAGGCTCAGCCAATATTTTATATAAAGTTCATTCAACGTATCACTTGAAATTCAGAACCTCATATGAAGCGCCAGTGAAACAGCTAAGCATTATATTATATACTAGGCGATTTACCCGGCGTTGCACAGGTGATTACAATTCTTTTATCAATCACAGACTACTCGCGCTCCGCGCCCACTCCCGGCGGACGTTCAATTACAGAATACTCGCGCTCGGCGGACGTTTCCGGCCGTTCTTTATACGACGTTTGATCCGTTAGGTACTAAATAGTAACTGTGCAAAATTTGGTCCAGATCGGTCAACGGACCTAGGATTCTATAGCGAACAAACAAACAAACAAACAAGCTATTTATATATATAGATTTACTAGGACGCATACCTGGTGCTCGCGGCGCAACAAATGAGTGTTGCTAGAGCGCCAGGTGTGCGTCCGCGGCACTGAACGTGTTAATGTTACTCAGACATAAAACTTCAAAATTTTTGACAGTTTCACATAGCAATGTTTTACTAATTCTGATTACACATTAAATAATTTGAAGTTCATTTTAAAACTGTAGTTCGTTTTCAACAATAATTTTAGTGTAAAATAAAACCTGAAAATATGTTATGTACATACCTTAGAATTAGGGACTTTCACATCACACCACCTTCCATCAATCATATGTCTTTGGGCTAACACACGCATCTGTGATTCGTACGAAGCAAACCTTATGAAACCAAAACCTTTGGATTGACCAGTCTTTGCATCTTTTTTAACCTACAACAATAACATATTTAAGTTTACTAATATGATGTTTTGATAAGGTTGTTTGTTTATACCTGTGCCATTAAAACTTCACCAAAACTTTCAAAATACTCTCTTAAATTTTGTTCTGTTGTCTTCCATGGTAAACCTAACACTATTAAATCAGTACATCGCAATTTTGTTTCTATTCGTTTTGTTTTTGCAGTCGAGTTTTCTAATGCATCATCAGACTTCCTTTTATTTTCTAAAAATAAATAAGCACAGGTGAGCTATATATGAATAACTACGTTCAACTTTAAAAGTCCACAGTTTATAATTGTATACAAATAAATACCTTTGGGAAAAACACAGTAAAATATCTGGGAGCCCCATCCTATTTCGGGGGGCGGATGTAATCTACCATCCGTTAACCTCACTCCTCGCATAGCTTTGGAGTCAGGATTTCTATATTTTAAGCCGCAGGTACCGGGAAATTGTGCAGATAAGGTACTGAGAAGTAATGTACCGTCATCTTCAGTAGGCAATTCAATCGGTTCTTCACCTTCGTCTTCAGCAACTTGTAAGTACTCAATGGACATTTTTGCTGAATATACACACACACTCACTCAATTCAACATGCACAACACTTCCTTGTGTAGCACTCAAATACTGAAACACCCGCACAAAACTCTGTTCAACAAGATGGCATACGACGCGTATTAAACTAACTGTGTCGGGCGCAAGCGTATCACAAATAATTATCAAACACTTCCGGTAGCATTAGGCGAGTTTTATAGAACGGTTGATAGCAATGTACACAATTCCCGATAAATATAAAATAAGTATGTATCTCACTATTTTCCTCAAAATTGGCGCGAATTTTAGACATTGACAATTCAAAATTCTTGTATGTACTTAAAATATAAATTCATGTTCTAAAACATTGATTTAAAAACCATGAATAAAAAATACTGTAAACATCATGTGTGTTTTGCATGGGGCAAAGAAAAATCACTTTATGATTTAAACCACTTCAATAGTAAATCCAAAAAGGTAACTTTTCAGGAACTATGGGATGTAAATAACGTAGAACTGTTTTAGGACATATGTTCCCATGTCTCAATTCAGCAATATGTTTCCGTTTACAACATAAACAAGGAAGAGGCAGAAATATGTATAGTTTGTGAAATATTACAAACTACATTTCATATAGGCATGAACTTTAATGAAACTATCGAGGATATCAAAAATAAAATTCAAGATTTGGCTAAAATACCTGTTAACTTACAAGTTTTATTTTTTAATAATATCGGCCTAGGTGATGAAGATATAATAGAAAAATGCGGTATTCAAGATAAATCAAAGTTGATGTTAGGTGTCAAATTACACACTGCTATTTGCGCAAGGTGTAAGACAACAAATGTTAAAATGTGCCAAAAACCTGTAAACATTAAAGTAAAAACGTTAACTGGTGTACTATATGAAATAACTTTACCACTATCGAACCCTGTGGAAGATTTAAAATATTTATTGGAAAAACAATATTGTATATATCCTGATCATCAAATTATCATGTTCGAAAATAAAAAATTAGAAGATGATGTAACGCTAATGGGTAAGTAACGGATAGTAAAATCCGTACAAATAGATTTTCTCTCTACTCTCTGTCAACATGTAACCAAGAAATTATATTTTTTTAAATCCTCCACTTAGGAACATTAAAAACTGATTATAAAGCAAAGACAGCAAAAAGCATGCTAAGAAATTAAATTACAAAATTTAAAAAAAAAATGACAATTTTTACAATCGATGTAATTGACTTCCACCTAGGGTTGCCAACTGTTGAGTACAAAAAAGAGAACATTTTTTTCAATAAACTTATTCGTAACTATGTATACACGTTTTTTACAATTATAATATAAGATTGGTAACTTAAAAAAAAGTGTGAAAAGCCAAAGTTCCTTCAACTGCTGATACTTTGAGATCGAGAGATGAATTTTTGTGTGTAAAAAAATCACATACCTACGGACATGGAACTAGTTCCTGCACGAAGAATTTTTGATTGTTTTTTTGACAATACGTGTTGATCCAAATCATATTTGCCTTTGTTTGCAACTGAAACTATTGTATTACAAATCGTACAAGTCGCCTCCGATTTAGAATTTGATGTTGGTTTAAAACATGTATATTTGGTTTGCAATTCTTCTTGAAAACAGATAATACGATTGGTTGTTTCAGGCCATGTGATTTGATTTGTAACGTGTGATATTTGCAAACCCCACCACACCTCACCTGTGGACCTGTGTTGACAACACTAGCAGCCGTATTCATAGTCCTTCCTTGAGGAATAAGGATTCCTTATTCCTCGTTTCATGTTTCATAAATCTACCTTGACCGAACAAGGAACCTTGAGGCTTCCTCAATCCTTAAGATAAGGAAGGACTATGAATACGGCTGTAGATTGACTAGATCAAAATTTCACATGCTTTTTACCTTTACACACAATAAAATAGTCTTGTTAATTTACATTTCAAATTTAGAGAGGAACTTTTTTTTTTTGTGCATTAATAAATAATTATTAATTAGCAAAATTTAAAAAAGAGGACATTTATATAAATAATAAAAAAAGAAAGAGAACAAAAATATTCTCTTAAAAAAGAGAACATGTTCTCTTTAAAAGAGACCTGTTGGCAACCCTACTTCCACCTCATAAAAATGCAATTTTAAAAGATAATATACTAAATAAAATATTCCGATCAGAATTTGAATTATAAAAATATTCTATAAAATGATTAACAAAAATGAGCATTATTTTGTTGATTTGATTGAAAACGAACAGTGGCATCGTTTTTAAATATTTTTTAATGTTCGTTAGAAAATTGTCAACTGTTTTATTTCTTATGGATGCCACATATTGTTTCCCACTAATTAATAAAACATAAAACAAAGATTTTCATAATTAAGGTAATTATTATTTCGAGTTATTTCGAAAAATAATTAACTTAAAAATGTGTACTAAATAACAGGGATAGGTATAGTCGGCAGAAAATTAACGACTCCCAACTCTCGGTATTTTTTAAAACCGACTCCGACTGCTTTGACTAAAGGTGCCTGTCCACGTGAGAGTAAACTACTCTCGATAGCAGCGTCGCCAAGGATACAGCCCCTGAGAGTAACTCGCGATTGGCTGTATCCTTGGCGACGCTGCTATCGAGAGTTGTTTACTCTCACGTGGACAGGCACCATAATGCACTACAGACTACACTACACTACACTGTAGATATGGACAATTCGCGAATGAACCGTTCAAACTGTACGATTCACCTGCACGATTCGTCACTGAACAAATGAACTGTTCATCGATTCCTTTGCCTTTTTATTACAGGTAAAGGCTAAATTCGCTTGCGCCCGTTTAAAATGTATGGCTTTCATGGGACCGTGCCTTATCGCCTAATTCACTAGTTCAAAATGAACAGCTAAAAATATTTTGCTCTCAGCTTTATATAATTCACTTACACGATTCGCCACCGAACTAACCGAACTTGGTGGCTGGTTGTGTTCATGTTGCGTTAACAATCTAACTTGTAATCGGGCGGTCGTGGGTTCGAATCCCAGGGCCGAGTGTCATTGTACATAGAAGAAGATAGAATACGAAGTGCCTAGGTAGTAACTGCTTGTGCAGTATTGCTGCGCCATCTCGTCCATGTCTTAGTGAACTAAATTAAGCGGGACTTTCGAAAGTCGACACAGCTTCAAAACTTCAAATAAATTCACTATTAAAAGTTACTATGCAGTTTTGTTGGCATGTTTTTATTTAAAAATTTTATTTTTAAATAAAAACATACCAACAAAACTGAATAGTAACTACGAGGGTTGTCCGTAAAATAAGGTTCCCAAGGCGCCGCAGTCGCGAAGAACGCTGTTACGCGGGATCCGGCGACACTAGCGTGTAGCTTGGTTCCGCTTCTCCCAATCCTCACCCCGGCGAACTGTCTGCGACGCTCCGTCTTGGCTGAGCAGCCGTTAGAGATGGAGCTCCCACTCGCTTCGCCCGCCAGGTGCGAATTACGCTGTTATTATTATTATTTGTGTGCAAAAAAACACTGCGGTGGTGGACATTCTTTCCCAACTGTGTGAAGTCTACGGAGAGAAGTATATGAGCATACAACACGTTCGCAAATGGTGCATAGAATTCAAAGACGAACGTACATATGTCCATGACGAACAGCGTTCCGGACGGCCATCGGTTTCGGACGAAACGATGGCAAAAGTGGAAGAAGAAATGCTGAAAGATCGAAGGGTGACGGTTCGGGAGCTCTGCGAGGTGATCCCTGATGTCAGAAAGACCACCAGTAACAAAATTTTGACACACCATTTAGGGTACGCCAAGGTTTGTGCAAGGTGGGTCCCAAGAATGCTTACAGAAGACCACAAACGGCAACGTGTTGAAGCGGCCGCGAATTTCTTCAAATCTTCGAAACCGATGGTGAAGAATAAATTCTTGAAGTCAATTGTTACTGGGGACGAGACCTGGGTCCACTACAAAACAAGAGGTGAGGCATGTTCACGAGGGGAGTACGTTTCCATCACGACAACGCTCGTTCGCACACCGCCCGTGTAACAACCGGTCTTCTCAACCAATTTGGATGGGATATTGTCACACACCCGCCCTACAGCCCGGGCATAGCCCCAAGTAATTACCATATCTTCCCTGAATTGAAGAAACACCTGGGTGGGACTTAATTCAGAACCGGAGAGGAGCTGAAAGAAGAGGTTTTAAGCTACCTGCGCGACGCGGCGGGAGAGTTCTACGACTCGGGCATAAAGAAGATGGTACACCGCATGCAAAAATGCATCGACCTCAACGGCGATTATGTCGAAAAATAGGAAAACGTGTAAGCTTTCCAAAAATGTACAATTTAAAGCAAATAAACATGTTTTTCATTGTGAAAAATCATTGGGAACCTTATTTTACGGACAACCCTCGTATATGTAAAGATGATGAAATAAAAGAAAACATTATAATTATAAATTTATTAATAAGCAATATAAAGATTGAAAAAACGTTATAAAACACACCATCAATATAAATGAAAATAATATAAATGATTATATTAAACAGCTATTGTAATAACAAAAAATTAGAAATATATAATCTACACGTGAGAAAAACAAAAACAAAATATACAAAGAATGTATTTAGGTATGTTTTTGCTTACCAAATGAACAAAATAAAATTAAAAAATCTGGATAATTTAGGTTTTAATTGTTGTTTAAGTACCAAGGAATACACAATAACATAAATGCATCAAAAAGTGACTCTAATATTAGAAATTATGATTCTAATAAACGATTATTATAATTTCAACGTATTAAATTAGATTCCGTAACATGGTTGATTTTAATAGCCAGTGATCACAGTATTAAGCGCTTACTGTATTACAAAAAATACTTTAAATTAAAAATTTACAATCGCTTACGCAATCTCTTGTCATAAATAATGTGTGCTGCCTTTGCCATCTAGATTAACAGGCAAACTCTGCTTTCCTAACATGACCCCATTTAGTTTATTAATATAATTGAAAATTAAAAGTCTGCAAAAATTTGATTAAAGAGTTTCAATCAAATCTTCACGATGAATGCATTTGTCAAATGGAAAACTTACATGATAGACAACAAAAGATTTTAGAAATTTGTTTTTTATATAAAATATACGGTAATAAAAAATTTACATCATTGTAAACATGAAATAAATTTGTCCGAACAATAATTCAGCTGAACTTCCTCGTCATATTGTTTTAAATCCACAAATGCATGTGCAATGGAAAGTTCACCTGAATGTAAAATATTAGCTAAACATACCCTGCAGTCTACAAATTTTAGGATGCACTTAGAAATGAAGTCACTAATATAGTCAATCGCAGCCAACTCTAATGGTTTGGCTTTGTCGAAGGTTTCGGGCACGAAAGGTGGTACCCAATCCTCAGGCTCGGGTGACTGTTGGACCCCTTGAGTGTTGTAGTGGAATGAGGAAGCTTTGACAATTATCAGCTTCACAATTGGATCCTGGTGAATGTATTCTGGAAAAATTATTTATGAATTACGTTTTGAAATAAGGCCCAAAAGCTGAACACGTTACATTTATATTTCGGACACCAAAAACATTATATAATAAACAAAAACAATACAAACACTTACCCTTTTATACCATCTTTTCAATTTCGTTAACGGCAAGTTACATTTGAAACGATTTATTGGTTTACAGATTTGAGAATCCATTCCATATTTTCTAGAACTATTTATAATCTCCATTTCACTGTTAATATCACAGTTAGGCCACTAATTTGGGTGTAGGATAGTTAAATGACAATGTTGAACGATGTTAAATACTACTTATTACCGTTATAATCCCGCACAATTTATTTTTTAGGAATAAATATGTAGAATGCAACGAATGCAACAAGCGTTAAATATACGTTAAATTTGAAAATGATTCGCTTCTGGGATTCGATTTCTGTTTTGTGATGTAAGATTGTCTTCTTTGCTAAAATTTCAACTTTTTATGTAGCGCCATCTCCACCATGTCTTAAAGAACTAAAAACGTTTAAAAAAAGTGACGGCACAAGGTCGTGTATCCCGCTTCGCATACCCTGTCATTGTAGAGGTTTCAGGTGGTTTCCTCTATGGTTAAGGTAAATGCTGTGCTAGTACTTCCACCTATCCTTGACTATCCACATCCTTACCCATTATCCTTGTACCTCTTACGACTGAAGAGGGGGTCAATTCCCCCTATGGCAGTCTGCCGCGCGAGCGGAACACACACGTGAGCCACACACTGAACTATACAAGTGAACCGTCCGTCGCTGCTTTTACTTATGTATTTCGAAAAATACTGTAAAGTTTTATTAAAAACCCAACGAAATAAAAAGTACACTCTAAAAACTTTTGAACTCACTCCTATTTTCGCGCAAATTCCAACTGAACTGGGCCGGTATTCCGAACTCGCTCGCGTTGAAGAGAAGTGCTACATAAAGCGAGCGTTTCGAACTTGATGTGGGACAATTAGAACGGTTCTGGATAAGCAATTCTTTAAGAACGGTTCAGTTCAGTGAACCAAATTAAGATAATCGATTCACCGAAAAGAATGACTCTTCCTATCTCTACAACTAACATTAAGAAAATTCGGTTAAACCCGGTATGATATATTTTTGTCTCCGTTATTAAACAAAATATGTTATTTTCGTTCTTTAAAATTTTATGATTAGGTAATATCGTTATTTTGTTTTCGTTCAGTTCACTGAATCAAAGAGTCGGGAGTGTTTCCGACTCTCGATTTCTTCAAAAAGCCTCGACTTTCGACTCATCCCAGCTAAATAACACAAATAGTTAACCGGATTAGAAATCGTCTTGTCTTAACAAGGTATTTTTCCCTAATTTTCTTCGTATTATTAATGGGCACCGTATTTAGGCAACTTTGCCAAATTTAAATCTATGCTCTAGCTATTATAATAAGCGAGATCCCAATTCTTAAACTCGAATTTCAAACACCCTGTATAGTTTGTCATGGAACATAAAACAAAAAAATATCGCAGAGCAGTATTCGTTATTGCTTATTCCAATAGTTGTTCCTAGGTTTGGACTACCCTTTGATGTTAGTAGTCATATAATTTTTTTATTTATTTTGATTTTAAATACACTCATTTGTTCCATTTAGTATAAAACATACATGTAGCACTTACAATAAATTTTATATAGTTGCATTTACACATTTTAACGAAATACATGTTAACTTGCAGAGTATGGAGTAACAGATGATTCAACTTTACTTTTAGTATTATATGAATTCGACAACTGCAAATTTTGTGCCGGCTGTGCTGCAGCAGAAGGAAGGGGTACAATTGTTTTAAATTTTTTTGGAAACAGAATAATCTGGGCTTTATATGAAGAATTTACAATACAAAAATTGAAGGAAACGACTTACGAATACCTCCACCATATTCATCCTGACATGCAGTGTATCCTTTATAGGAATGAAGAACTGAAAAATGAGAAAACTGTGAAAGACTATGAAATAGTTGATGGCTGCACGTTGGACATAAAAATAAATTTTGAAAAAAGAAGATGTGACAAGTGTCACATAAACCTTTTGAGAAATGAATTTTATTTGTAAATAATGTTTAAATAAAAGTAATAAAAAAATTGTTGCATGGACTGATCAAGATTCAATTACTATTAGAGGATCATAGAAACTGTGATTCAAATTCGAGGGCGACAATGGGGATCTCGCTTATTACTGAAGATAGAGAGTAGGTTCAAATTTGGCAAAGTTGCTAAATTTTATGCTCATCAATAATATCAAAACAGATTTCAAATATCTTCAACTGTTTTTAAAAAAATTGAAAAAACAAAAAAGACTTCGTTTTTTTATTATAACTTTTTTATTTATACAGGGTGTGTAGAAATTGGCGGAAGCGCTACACGTGACGATGTTCTTCGTAAAATTATAAGTCGAAAATCTTGATACAAAAATGTTGTACCATGCTTCCTATGGCCTCAGGAACCATTTAAAGAAAAAAAAATTGGCAACGTTGCATACATTGATTTGCGTTTGGACATTTTTTTATCAGCAATTTTTACTTAGGTATTTACAATTTTTGTTCGAACTAAAATCCTTCAGTTCGTAAACATAGCTACAAACTTTTGGGTATCGTAAAACACAAACTAGAAATAATTACGAGAAAAACAGAGATGACAGTTAATGACAATGTTGCCATATGTATTATTTTCATTCGAATCAGTGATTTACATATTTTCAACACATTTTTAAAAGGAAGAACACAATATCTAGGAAAAAATACTATTCGAAATTTATTTTTATTCCAAATTGCAGCTTTTTCATTTGCAAGTATTAAATAATAACGCTTATTAAAGGACTAAATGTGAAAACTTTGAGGACCTCTTGCAGACACAGCAAGCATGGTACAACATTTTCGTATTAAGATTTTCGACTTAGAATTTTACCAAGAACATCGCCACGTGTAGCGCTTCCGCCAATTTTTACACACCCTGTATAGAATGAAATTTTATGTGTAGAATTTGAAAAAAATAATGAAAAAAATTTATTGTTGCTAATTTGTTAATAATGTTAATTATTGTAGCGATGCATATATGCATCATTTTGTGTTTTGGACATTATAAAGTATGGAACTCAAAATTCAAAATGATGCATATATGCAACTTAAAATATGAAATGATGCATATATACTTATACCTACTCATGTCTTTTTTTATTGGGAAAATTGAGAAACAATATAAGTTTATCATTTAATTTATTGATGAAACATTTCAAAACATTTTTTTCCACAATTGAAACATAGGGCTGCACTACATTTTTCGCAAATAAAGTCAGCAAAGCCTTTACATTTTGGTAGTTTACACCGAAGACGATTATTGTGCCAAATTGGCCAATGTGCCAACTGGATCAAGGGGAAAGTTTATAATAAAAGTATCATCTTCGTCAGAAGATTCATCAAAATTATCCTCACTTTCAGATAAATTGGCAATAGCCTCTTCTATCTCTTTTTGTGTGAGGGATCTTTCTTTCTCCCAAGACGAAATTTTTAAAAATTTGAATATCAATAGAACTATTTTTAACAAAGTTTAATAAAAAAAGGTAAAACAAACTATTTCATCTACAGCGCAATAGGTATATTTGTTGCACACATGCATCATTGTATTTTATATATATATACAGGGTGGTGCTTTTTTCGATGCTCACCATTGCTATCTTGGAAACGGTAAGAGATACAAGGTCGTTTAAATTAGAGAAAAGTTGTACATTTTTATGGCGATTAAGAATCTGAAAAGAAATCCTGGATATTTTGATTCGTTTTTGTTTTATTACAAAAAAACTGAAAAATGTGATTTTAGAAAAATATTATTATCTTCCCTACCACTGACTCTATTTCATTTAAACTTGGTCACTTTATGGTTTTGACCGTCCTGGGTTTGATGACGCCAACATAAATTTTCTAAGCCTTCTAGATTTCAAGTTGCGATAGTCAACTTTTTTATTTCTCATGGCCGCCTTATTGGATTTTTGCACCATCAGACAGACAAAAAAATTAGCTTCTCAGCTTGGTAACCAACATACCTTTTCTTTCAAAAAACTTGTTGAAATTTGAAAATTTGTATAAATAACCATAGCAACCTTAAAAACTACTTCTCTTTTAACCCTTTACTGCATTTTGATGCACATATGCAACAGCAAACAAAATATACAAATGAAATTCATTGAATGCGTTAAATCGTTGAAACCACCTTGTATAGTATATTCCTTTTAAAATTGCTCACAGCGGATTAAGAAGAGGCAGAACTAAACGAAACAAATGCACAATCTCCGTCTCTTTCTTTAAATATTATTTGTGTTTACAATTCAGT